>JANHGN010024174.1:0-18636 GCA_024605025.1 Megaceryle maxima
AAAGAACTTTTTTTTTTTTTTTCCCTTTAAATTGTGGGGGAGGATCGAGAGAGATGGTTGGGGAAGTGAAGGAGGAACATGGCATCCAGAACAGCAATGCACATTAAAAGCCATCAAGTACTGTCGCAGGCATATGTGGGGCTAATCATTCATACTATTAATTTTGTATTACCTTTGGACAAAACTCAAGAAATACATGAAAGCAGGAGACTGTAGCATCGTAGCTCCTACTTCAGGGTCTGGAAACCTACAGGTTTTGCCAGTATTTCAGATACAAAGGCGGCAAACATCCGTTTATCATCAGGATCTCCTGTTCCTCTGCATCTCACACCACCACGTTTCAGGTTCTTGATGGTTCCCCTGTATCACAGACCGGGTGAGGTGATGCATTTGTGCTCTGGCTCCAAGAACCAAGAATCCCAAAAGCCCAGGGGATGTTTTGCCCACTGGATGGGATTCCACCGGAGAACACGGAGCTCCCTCTTCTTCCCACGTGTCCTGGGAGGAATCCCTAATCTATTGACACAACAGTAGTTCTGTTGCTGACTTATAGGAAGGTACTATTTTTATGTTTGGTGCCAGGAAAGCGTTTTGACACAAATGCAGTAAAGCTAAGAGGCAGATATTTTCTTGGTCCCATATCCCAAACCATGCTCTTCTGTGACCATGAATGTTTTATAGGAAATTTCTCACTTAGAAATGAAGAGGTGAGGTCCTGACCCCACAGAGATGTACAATTATAGACTTGGCTTTTCATATGTGACCAGTGCCAGGGAATTTCAATGGAATTACTCAAATGAGCAAAATTGGGCATGTGCTGTTTACAGGACCCATGCCTTAAAACCAAATCTTGCCTTTAAAGCTTCAAATGCCAAGCTCTTAAGAGTTGTAAGCAGTAACATTTGACCTCTCCTACCTTCCTGATCCAGGGAAAAGGAATGTGCTGTGCTCAGTAACTTTCTTTACCTGTGTGGGGAACGCATCCCTCTCTAAAGGTTACTGATGTCAAAAGTGACCTTTTTTTCTCCAAGACATGCAATGCTGAGAAGTTCAGTGCAATGTATTATGTAAACATTTATTTACAGGAGTAACATCTAAAGTTTCCATTTTACCTCAGGGTAATCTGATGCGTATTAAAGACAAGTGCTTTGAAAGCAGACTCAGCCTCCATCCAACAACTGACCAGGAAAAATACTGGAAGGTGTTTCTCTTCAAATAGACACGGGCTCACAGCGTCCCGAGAGTAAACAGTGCTTTAACCAGATCAGTGAATACTGAGAGGAAGGACTTCAGATACTCACTGTTGGTTCAATCACACTCTTAACTGTTCCCACATCCAAGAAAATACTCAGGCCTCTTTAAGATCAAACACACACCATGCTCTTCTCTAGGTGTATACCCAGGCACATCCTATTCACTGATCTAGAACAGAGGAGGCAAGTTCTTAAAAGCAATGTCTGATACAAAACTTCTGAGGACAGCGAGATATTCTGGTCACAGCAGAAGGGGATTTTTTTCAATTCCAAAAAAAAAAATTAAAAAGTCCCCAATTTACCAACTAGAAATAATTTGGCTTTGGCAGGAAATACGATATTCTCCTTCTCTTTCAAAGGGTGCAGGCTTTTGTGTGTGTGGACTTAACTGAACAAAGCTGGTAATAGTATCTAGCTTCAGAAAAACACTTAAGTTCAAAACCTAAAGTGATCAAACTCTTCTGCCTTAGCCCATCACCTTCCAGAGAGATCCTGGGGGTAGCTGTGCACATCCCCCTGCCTGCAGATGGGAGAGGCATGGCCAAGGGTGTCCAGCCACATGGAACAGCCCCAAGGATGAAGGACCTCGAGAGAGGTGTGGCCAAGGGTGTCCAGCCGCATGGAACAGCCCCAAGGATGAAAGACCAAGGGCTTCTGAGCAGACCCCAATACCAGACTGGGGCTGTGGCTTCTTAATCGTGTATCAGCCCAAAAAAAGAGGGGGAAAAAAAAAATCCTCAAAACAAAACACTGAAAAAAGAGTTACTTGCTTCATTTTATCCAAAGGCTTTTGTGAAAACATTTAAAACTGCTGCAAAAGCTCACACGCACATTTTGGGTGTAAATCATCTGATTTTAAACCAAGCAGACGAGTTTGCTGCAACCACAAGCTAGAAAAGTAATGAAATGATTCCTTTCTGTTCTCCAGTGCCCTAACGAGGTTCTATTTTAGTTTTTCTCCTGAAAGAAAGCTCCCCTCACACATGGTGTAAACACACCCAACAAAGAGCCAGTAAGCAAGCCAAGAAATGTTTATTGCTTAGTAATGCACGAAGGTAGGAGCTGGAAGCCACACTAGACAAAAACGAGAGAAAAGCAATTAGAATTCCATTTGAAATCTGACTAGAATTCCTTGGATACCATTTCTCTATGAAATACTGGCCTTAGTAGGATCACCACTGAGCCAGACTTGGAAATAAATTAAAAAAAAAAAAAAAAAGTGCTTTCTGGGCATTTTTGTATCCCTGAAAAAAAACCAAAACAAAAACACCAAAATTCCACTGAATTCCTCACTGTTGGAGAGGGAGAGGGGCCAGTATTAAAGCAGAAACCCTCTGTCCCCAACTGCAACCACCACAGCAGGGCACAGCAAACCTAAACCCAGCCAAAGGTCAGCAAGAACCAGAAGGATGAGGAAGATCACTGCAAGCAGTCTGCAGGTTCTTCAAAACTGGAACCCTCTGTTCTTTAAAGGAAATAACAGGTTTAAATGGGGGGGGGTGAAGTGCTTTTGATATATGATCCAAAAAAAACCAACCAACTTTGATTCTCCATTGATTTATCAGCTCTCCATCCACAGGCTCCTCACTAGCAGCAAGAGGTCTCACGACTGGAATAAACTGTCTCTACGGGTGGTGTAAAGGAGCATCAACATAAATTGGGATGTTCCTGGAGGCTACGACACGGAACATTATCTTTCTTTTAAGAAGGCAGATGCTGAGACCTCAGCAGCTTGACTGGGCTTCCACTGTTGTAATTTTTTGAGTCATGATAAAAAGATGCTTAAAAATAAAAATAACTAAAAAAAAAAAAAAAAATAATAAATCTGATGCATGGTTAAGCTACTGGAACATTGGTGTTTGTTTTGTATCACGTTTCCAATTGCAAACTACTATAAATAAGCCACCAAACAAACCTCCATAATACCAACTGGTACTGCAGGACAACAGGGCATTTTCCCCCTGCCAAACAGCTATTTTATTGTGCGCTCTCAGGCGTGCAGAGCAGAGTAATCTTCTGCTGTAGCTATTAAAAATAAAGTGTAAATAGTTCGGTATTGTGTGCATTCAATGAAAAGTTGGGGAGGGAAAAAAAAAGATTCCAACACAAGTTGCTTTTGATGCACACGAATAATTGTTGGAAATACAGAATTTTCTAAAAGCACACAGAATTATCTAGCGTAGCAGAGGAGGGCTGCGAGGGGAAGTCTTTTCTTCCTTCCTTTATTCTGTGTAATTCTGGAGATTCTAGATAGGTTCTTCAATCCTTAAATCCACACAGAAAGCTAACTTCTGTTTTCCATCCCCTCTGCAAAGCGTGAATGACAACACGACACTGAGTGACACGTAGCATCTATCTTTGCCTGATACATGAGAGCTTCCAGCACACAACAAAGCCAATTTCACCCGTGAAAACCAGTATCTATGTTACAGCTGAGCTACCACTGTCGAGGGTCACTAAGATGATAAAGAAGGACTGTTTCACAGTGCTAGACAGAACAAAAACCAAGCTCACAAGCTTAAATTTATCAACTGCAGAGTTTGCTTCGGTAGCTCAATGGTGAATTGATGCTTTTTATTTTGGAGATCACGGTTATTAATCGATGATACAATGAGAAGATGATTTATTAGAGTCCAGGCTGACCACAGGAACTCTGTTGCCATGAAGACATGTCAGAGGGATCGATAGAGCTCCACTATTGCTATCAACTCAAATATTAATACTAATAAACCCTTGAAGGACTCCTGATGTTACCAAAGTACTTTGGTTGAGGAATCGTAACATTTTCATTTTTTAATAGACCAACATTGAATTCCCTGTAGTTATCTTCAGCTTAAAGAGTCTTTAAGGCTTTGCTTTTCCTGCTCTTCCCACAAACTACAAGGACTATGGCAGTTTTCTTCCCTTTACACAAGTGAAAACTGAGATTCTCAATACATTACTTCAGGAGATATAAAAAACCAAAATCAAGCTGCAAGGTGCATAAACAAACTGCCAGCATACTCCAGCTACACCCGACATGCCATCTGATTTCTGCACCAACACTGGGTAAACACAGCTAAACAAGCCTTTTTTTAATCAGGTAGACATATCAAGAAATAAATCCCTTTTTAAAGGCTAAAAGACTAGAATGTACACAGCTGCATTTTTTTTACACCATGCTTTTTAACCTGTGGGCTGTGCTAGGGTGGGCGATGCCGTGCCCAGGAGGCAGCAGGTCCCTGCTTTTTCCTGAGCTCCAAGCCCCTGACCCTGCAGCAGGCAGGCCAGGATGACCTCTGGTGGCATCTTCAGCCTGGGAACGCTGCAGCATGGAGCACCCAAACCACCACCACCTCCAGTACCAGGGCAGGACAGCAACAAAACCACGTGCTGCAGAGCCAGGCACCTGCTGCGCAGCCCAGCGCGTCCCGCACGCTTACCTGGGAGCCCACTGCTGTGTCGGGGTGGAGGTGGCCATCTGCTTACGCTGCTTAAAACATCCTGTAATACTCGTTTCGTGAGTTTTATCAGGGGAAAAAGTATCGCCTTGGTGGTGGAAGTCACACAGCGTGAGCAGGCGGTGTGGGGATCTGAGCATTCCTTGGCCGCGGGCCACGTCCGTGGCGCTCATTACGGCGGCCGCGTTTGTGACCGAGCGATCGTTCAGAGGCTGGTAAATCTCTGCACAAGTATTTGCCACTCGGAGATGGGGAGCAACTGTTATGGACCCTTCGTAATGTGCTGTGAGCAGAAGAATCACAGCAAGCATCAGCAATCCTGAGAATCCCCCTAGACCGCTCTGAACATCCTCGCCCAGCGTTCACATTTTCAGTTAAATTCCCAGGAGTGTCAAACACACAAGGGCAACGACTTCAAACTTGCCTCCGAGCTACGTCACCCCCAGCACAAACTCCAACCATTCCAACTTCTCAAGATTCTGTCCAGTACTTCCAAGTCTTCTCTTCCCCCTACCCCAGGTCTCATTTATCTGCACAGACAGGAAGTACTTTAGCCAAGGTTTACATGATCTCTTTTTTCCTCTGGAAAAAAAAAAAAACAAAAACAAAAACAAAAGCAAACCAACAAACCAAAACACCAAAAGCAAAGCTGCAGCTGTTCAGGGTTCCTTGGAGAAGGAGGAAGACAGATGTAAGTAGTTATTCTCCAAAGATTCACAAGGATCAGTGCCTGAGCAGCATTTTACTCTGTCCCTCATGTGACTGTTTAATTAGGTGTTGATTCACTCAGTCATGAGACACAAGGAAACAGGGCTGCAAGCCCTAACGTCAAAGAAAAAGTAATGCCTGTTCTGCCAGTTTCTGTATTAGCAAAGCACAAAGGGGACATCCAGTTCTGAGAAGCAAACCTCGTGTTTCCTTGCCCATAAGCCAAGCCATCAAATCACTTATGGAAAAAAAAAATATAAATAAAAGACATATGAATTATTTCAGAGCACAGCGCTTGTGAACTCCCTGATTATTCTCCACTGTAGGAGCTGAGATCAGCTTGAGCATTCGCAGTGTGAACTCCCCGGCCGAGCTCCGAAGGTCTGCGAGCAGGGTGTGCCCTTCCAGCTGGAAATCCAGGTCCAAGCCACTTTGGGATACCACGTTTCCTTCTGGGGTTGGTCTGTTTGTCTGCTTTCAAAAAAGACTACAAGCTATTTTGCTACGGCTTTATTCCTGGTTGTTAACCGAATTTCTTAGCCGCCTTATTACCAAAAAGCTTTTCTGTTATGGGGTGCGGTTGCCATAGCAACAGGCTTTTGAAAATATCAAAGAAATGTTCAGCACATGGTAAACCAATTTCACAAACTGCGTGTATTTGTAGCAGGAAAAGCTGGCGGACGATCATTTCTATGTACTCAGTTCACCCGAGGTTGGATGTAGGGAGAACAGCAAGATGCTGCTTCCAGTCTGAAGCCTGGTGTTGTGAGGAACTGCAGGGAACTTCAGCTCCATCGTGTCACCAGGTCATTCATCAACTGCCACATAAAATTAACAGATGATGATCATTCTTCCAACGGTGACATTTAAGCTCGGTGTGTCACGAAAACACATTAAATGCCAAAAGCTTTTTTCCTGAAGGGTAATACCACCTTAAACCTTTGATTCGTAGCATTTCAGCTGCTGTTTGTACTCTTACCTTCCTCATTCGTGTAGATTTTACACCAAAAAAAAAAACCAACACAACACATTAAGACTCCGGATCAGCAACTTATTTAAAACACATGCCTAACGCTAAGCACGTGAGCGGTGTCGTTGGGAGCAGTGGAAGTGCTTACATACTTAGAGTAAAGCACCCGGCTTAAGCAGAGCGCTGACTCAGCCCGATTCCCCCCTCGCATTTCACCAAAAACCCATCTCAGTTACACAGGAACAACTGCAAACTAAAGACAGAGGATGATTGTATAAACCAGTACAACAAATTCCTATCTACGGCATGAAATCCCAGGCTGGCCTCTCTGTACGTGATGCTCCTCTACACTGATATCCCACGAGTGCTAATGATTGATCCTCGCCATGAAACAACGACCGCCTGTCACCACGGCCTTTGTCACTTGTGAACTAAGCGTCCTCCAGCACCTCCAAAAGTCCAATGTGATGCTTGGCCCAATTCTGCCACCTTTCTGTGCACAGAGCCGTGTCTTGCTTCTGTGACAGCTTTGTGCCTGGCAGCCTTTACCCAAACCCCTTTGTGAACCCTCAGAACGACTCACGGAGGAGTTTAGTGCATTACAAGACTACTGCCAGGCTCGGAACCAGGAACACTGAGGAAGGCTTTCATAGATCTGCCAAATCCCATTAATGAATGCCTAGGTGGCCTGGATCTATCCTCCAACTGCTTTTCAGGAGGGAGGACTTGTCTGCCTTGGCTCCAACCCAACTGAACATCCCTCCCTTACTGGCTCTACGAGTTCAACGGGCCCCTGCCTAATTTGCGGAAGGGATGAGATCTTGATTTGCGCAGATATTGAAGGAGCCCCACGACTACCACAAGGAACCCAGACTGCTCAATCCTCCAAGGCAAGAGTCACGCTGCTCAACTGTTTTCCAAATTAAGCATGCAAAGGTGACCTAAAACTATTTCAGGTAGATCTATATAGAGCAAGCACTAAAGACACCACTTGACTTCACTTTTATGTAACTCGTGAGGACATGAGGACAAATAAAAATCAGATGCTTGAACAAGCCATGTGACCATCCAACTTCATTTCATATCTGAAAAAAAAGAACCAAACTCTCTGGACTGCCAGAATAATGAAGCAACAAATGCACTAGAACGGTGAGGTCCCGAATGCTTTGGTTCCCCAAAGCAGAAGAGCACTTCAGCGTGTTTTCAGCTGTCAGCCAGGTAGCGGTGCCTCTGATTTTAAAAGGAGCTGCTCAATCTTTAAACCAAGCTTAACAAAGTGCTCTGCTGGGTTTGCCACAGAGGGCTTTGCTCACTGCCACGCTCAGCTCTGCGCTCTCACATTTTCTGCTGTCCCCTTTGGTTTTCTAAGTGTCACTACAGTGAGATTTTTCCAAGTCTTGGGTTTCTAAAAATGGTAGGAATGAAAAATACAGAGTAGGACTGACCACTGCCCTGTGATAATTAAACAAAATAAGCTTTCTGACACAGCTCTCCATCTGGAGGGATTTTTCCACCACAGAACACCCAAGCTGGTCGTGTCTTACTGAAAACTCCCCAAGACAGGTACATGCAAGCAGCTGAAGACAGCCCCTCTGTGTCCCCACAGCTTTTCTTACTGTTAAAATCTTGATCTCTGATAAAGAAATGGCAGGGTCAGCTTGGTGTGCCCTCCCTGGGTATCTGTAACTCACTCCAAACACACACCTTCCTTATCGTGGGATTGAGCTGGAACACACAGTTCAAACCAGCCCTGTCTCACAGCTCACAGAATCAACAGGAACACTTGATAAAACTTACATTGTTCCACTGGGAGAGGTTCTACTTAATCAAGATATATATATATAAAAATATATATATTTAGCATATGCTCAACAAACCCCTTTTTGCCAATGGTAATGGATTTGATGAGAATGTAGCTCCAGCCACTCCCAGCAGAACTTGCCAGCAGACGTGGCTGGAGCAACTCCTGACTGACCAAGGGGGACTCTACTGGGACTGCAGCAGAACAAGCCATTTCTGACCAGCTCCAGTGAGCTCAGCATCAGTTCTTGCATCTTCTGTAGCTCACATACTGCAGTTCTGCCATGAACAAAAACAAAACAAAAAACCCAAAACATGTACTGCCTCCTCTCACTCCTATGGAGTCGCAGATTCAACTTTGCTTTTTCAAAAAGCATTTTCTTGCCTCATCTTCTTTCTGCCTATTCAGTCTGTCCATAGAAGCATCTGTCAGATGTGGGAACTCGAAGAAGCCTAGAGCTGCAGGTATCCTGCTGTGAACCCGAACAGCACCACATGAAGCTATTTATTCTGCTGCATCAACAGGAAAGAAAGGCTCACGTGCTGGACAGCAAGAGCTGTCAATGCCACCAGAACATTTTGGACTGGGTTGTTTTGTTGGATTTTTTTCTTAAGTTTTTCTTTTTTTTTTCTTTTTGAAAGGAGCTGTTGGCACAGTAATCACTCACTGGGCTCTTCGTTTCCCTTTCCCTTTCTGATGTTAGCACATGTCATTTGAAGTGACACAACAGTAACCCCAAACAGGATGCTCCCTGCTGCTTTGTGGCAGGAGGAGGGGGGGATGGTAGAGCACCCAGAGGAGACCTGCACAAAGGAGAGGTGGCACTGCCTGAGCTCTCAGACAGGACAGAACTAAAAAGAGAACAGAAAACTGCAAGGGAAAGTGAGCTGGACTTTTAACTCTTCTCTTCCTCTCTCTGTGCCTGTGTGTAAATACTAGTTTCCAAAGTAGAGCACCAGACAACAGGAGCAGTGATGATGAGGGAGGACATTATGAGGAGCAGGGAATACCAAGCAGAAAGAATCCAATAAAATGTAGGTATTAAACCACAGCAGCACCACCCAACTGCTTCCAGCTGCACAGGGCAACTCCAAAATGCTACCACTTTATACTCATGACGCCCACTTCACACCCAGCATTTCCAGCCCCAGTTTGCTTTCTTTGTCCTTAGCAGCCATCACCATTCACGTCAACCCCCCCCAAAAGGTACCCACTGCACCCCTCTCCCCCCTGCTTCAGTACTGCAATGCAGAAGATGCAGACAGACCACCTCCCAGCCCTGGCCCCATCTCTCCATGAGCAGATACATCAGTGCTGGTCTCCAGCTGCTCTGGGCTGCAAGCACCACACTGATAAACACAGGGAACAAACTTACTCTTTTCCTCCACAGAACTACAATAAAAGTTATCAATTTTCAAAGTTTTTCTCCCATCTCTTCCACTGCCAGTATCTCAGCTTCTATTTATACAGCACCTATGACTTCCCTAAACCCTTGGAGCTATGGTTCTGATCTAAGAAGCAAACAAGTGTCACATGAAAACACTTCAGGCCTGTCTAGAGTGTCCACACCTACTGAATTGATCTGTCTCACTGCTGGGGGTACACAAAAGACCTTACTACAAAAGAGCAGGAGAGCACTTCTGAACAAGGTCTGCTGCTTCGTGGTCTTCTGAGCACTCCAAGTTTCTACAGGTGCACATACGCTCCGAGCCATGGCTGCAGGTCACCTGGCTATATTCTGAAATATCTATCTCTATGTACACAGGACACACATACACATAGATATACGTATATAGCTAGAGATATAGGAGACAGAGATGTGAGAGTAGGATCTTTCTTGCTCTTAAGATCTCTTTTCTTCCAGCATAACAATCCTTTAGCAAAGCCCGAGGCTGTGGCACTGGAAGCCTTCAAACCTCACTGAGTTATGCTGAAGATTTTATAGGACTGGGCTGTTTTGTATTTGCTTTCATTTTCTAAGTTTCCTTTTTTTTTTTTTTTTTATTTTAATTTTATATAGAAAAATCTCTTGTCAAACTCCCTGTTCCTCTGTCTCCTCCATCCATATGGATGGGAACAATTGCCATTAGAGGATTTTACTTTATCCTGCATGGTTTTTTCCCCCAGTGTGGGTGTGGACTAGTATCATCTCTTGAGTGTAATTTAGCTGATAGCTACTTATACAAAAAGACCAGTCTTTAAATGAACAAATATCAAATCCTGGTGGAGAAACAAACACACCAGAAAAAACAAAACAAAACAAAACAAAACACAACCAAAATAAACCAAACCAAAACCCAACCAAAGCTCAAACAAACAAAACCCTTAATATTGCTGTCTTACCTTCTGACCCCAATATGAAAAAACATCTTACAACCACGAGCTCTCTACAATTCTGAGTGTTCTTCAAGTGAAAAAGAAAACCTGACCACGTGTTAAAATAGATACATTATCAAACTAACCAAAATAATTCATTTGAAGATAAGTGCACATTGGGTACAATGAGAAAAGTACTAAAATTTAAAGCAAGTGCATTAAATCAAAGCGATCTCTCTGCTTATCTTAAAGTTTGATGAACATTTCTGTTTATATAAGGATGTAATTCTGTTGCAGTCTCACAACAATTCACTTTGATTTTTATGTTGGGGTTTTTTTTTAATTCTATACTCTTTTAATTATGTCTGTTTTGGCAAAAAAAGAGGTCACGAGTTCACAATTAGCATCTCTTTTATGACTAGAAAACACATGTAGTTAAGAAACCAACATGCTCATTTTCACAGCTGCTTAACCCTCCATGCTGACAGTAGAACAATTTCCTTTTCTACTAAGAAAGTGGAGTAATTTCCAGTAACTCACAGCCGCTGAAATATGTTTAAGTACTGAAACAACCCAACCACCTTTTTCTGTCTTGAGTTCTGTGTCAGAGTTTGGGCTGAGTTTAAATAGAAGCTCAGTCAGCGCTCTCGGCCAATTCCCTGTCCTAACATTTGAGGCATTTCTTTAGCTGTGTCTTAGGGGGGAAATACTGTTATTTTTCCTGTAGGAACAAGAAAATTCTGGCAGACTTTTTCCTTAACAGCTTCTCAGATGTTGAGATAATGTCATTCAAGTAGAAGGAGCGTGCGAGCGGGAGAGCGCGCTCACCCCACGCTCTGTAGGCTCTGCTCCCCGCGCACACAACCGCACCGCTTATCTGTGCCCACTTTCCATTAACACCTGAACCAACACCGGGTCTCTACCCCTTTCTGGTATCAACTTTCACAAAAAAAAAAATTATTCAGCCAACTCTCCTAACAGCAAGAAGATTTTCTAGGTAGGTCTTCAAGGTGGGGGACAGAAAAAAAAAAACCCATGGGGAATCTCACTGCTGTTGGCTAGTTCCCCTCCCAGCTCACTGCCCACGTGCTTCTGACTACTTCTCCTCTTCCAGAATTACCCCCAAACGTGGCAAACCAAGTGCTGAGTCCATGCTCTTTAGAAGGCTGGTTTGGTTCCCCCCCCCCCGGGACAAAGCTGTGCAAGGAACACATGAGGTAAGAGAAATGTGGGTGTGTAGTAGACAGTGTGTATTGCAGTAGCAGCTAGAAAGCAGAATAAAGTCAGTAAATGGAGATTTTGAGATCCTGGTATTCCCAGGAGGCTGGGAGTGGCCTTTATTGTGGTCAGCCACACTACAGCTGTTCCCTGAGCAAACTATGAAGCCACCTGTCTACTGTCTTCTTCCAACATGGGCACTCTGGCTGTCCCCATGTCTCTTCTGACGTGCCCACTGGAAAGAGCAACACAACGAGGTGGAGCCAACCCAGAGCTTCGCAGGTACCCACGGGCAGGAGGCACCCAACAGCACGTGCAGGATTTTCACCAAAGTTAAGAGCAAGCCAGCTCACTCAGACTGCTGTTCCGACAAACACTGCCCCTTGTCTCTCCCAGAGTGGAAACTGGCACAGGAACTGGGGTGAAGATACTGCTCTGGCTTTAATAGGCACAATGCCAGGACCTGAAGTCAGGGCTGAACTGAACTCAAAGTTTTTTCATTTATCAACTAAACCAGATGGCTGAGAACTATAATTTGGCTCCCAACTGTAATTTGGATCCTGTTTCTTTCCAGTTATGTATCACACAAACTGAAAGGGCTTGTAGAAGGTTTGTGGTACTATTAGAAGTTCTGTGTTTTGTTGATGTTCTGGCTGGAGCAAGGGAAAGACATTTGAAGACGCTGCTAAGCGGATCTGGAGGAGCAACAAATACCATGGACAGGCAGGGCATGAACTGGACCTGCATTACAGGAAATATGATTGTTTCTGTGCTGTATTTTACCCATTTGAGGCCAAAACCATGACTGACGATGTTGTGGAAACATCCTGGAGAAAAGAGGGCAGGATCAGTGCTGTGTCATAGGTCATCTCCAGGCTTCAAGATCGCTGCTTCCAGCAAAGGCCACCTCCCAGGTTCACACTCACACTACAACTCATCACAAGGTACTGCTGGGTTGTTCAGGTGTTGAGGGTGCCTACAGCCGAGCTTACTGTTACTAAGCGACACTGGCATCACTGCAAAGAGTCCTTCACCTGCACAAAAGGAGGGTTTCTTTCAAGGCTGCAGTTTCAAAGGTAGCTGTGAGGTAAAAGTTGGAGGGTACCCAGAAAAATCACCCCAACAGCATCAGGCAAGACATTTTAAACCAAAAAGCTTTCACGTGGAGTCAAACTGCTTTAGTCCAGAAGCTGAATCACTCGATAAGGGCTATGAAATTAGATTTTCAGAGAAGACAGAAAGCTCTGCACAAACACCGTGGACTCAGGCTACACGCACGCACCGCTCACGTTCTACAGGCAGCTTGTGTAGTAGGTCTGTGCTGCACTTCACATGTTGGAACAGGTTTTGCTGCAGCCTATTGTATTCTGAAGAATAGTATCTACAGAAGCTATCGGCTGAAGAAAAGAGAAAGGCTGCACTTCTTACGCAAATACACAGAATTACCTCAATTAAAAGCTTCAGTCGAGCACTAAGCAACAGCACAAAGCATTGTGAAAATAAATAAATCCTTTTTGAGACAGACTACATCATAACCACTCACTTCTACGGAGTGCAACACGTTTGGGTACGTACACGGAGAAATAAGTGATTTATCCTGCCAAGGACTGCCCCCTTTGAATCTAATTGCTAGGGTCATGTTCCTTAGGCCCAGCAGCATCACATATATACCTTGTGGAAATTAATTTTTTCAAAGGAATATTTTCCCTCTATGAATTCTGTTACCACTCGGTGTAAGGTGGAGTGGCTGGTGCACTAGTGAGTCATTTACAGATGAACAGAATTATCTCCTGCTTTTTATGGGCATAAATTATTATTCCTCCAGCAGGCATTTGGTAGTTTATTGTTCTCTATCTATACCGCAAAGCACAAAATTTTTCAAGTCCTCAGAGATGAATTCTGCTCTTGGCTGATTCTGGAAGCCCAGTACAACCACGCTGTGGATTCGCTGGTGCAACTGAGCTCTGCATTTTTCCTGACGTTACTCACGAACATGTGATCTTGCAGACATTCTGCTCCAGATGTAGCAACAGGAGAGAACACAGCCCCTGAGCATGAAACCACCATATGTGCTACTTTCCACTCAAACACGCTTCTAAAGCGGTCACCTCCAGCATTCAGCCAAAATTACACCACCAGTTTCAGGCTCCAAGTCACACTGGACCAGTTTATTCCAGCACAGAAGCCTGAATTCATTCAAGCTGTCACCATGAGCATACACTAACTCAAAAGTGTACACACAGCAAAGGATAAAGCCCCTTGAAAACACAAGAAGGACAATCCATCAGTCAACCAGGGGAGAGGATCATCCCAAGAAAGCAAGGTTTGCCACGTGAGACATGTAAACACACTTTCGGTCACCAGAAAACAAGTGGTGGAATTGTTTCAGAAAAGAAGACCACCTCACAGTGGACAGATAGGTACATACCTCTTGGCCCATCTTCATGCCCCTATGACCTCACTTGGAGAAGGAAGGAAAAACCAGCACCTCTGAGTTTGCAGCAACACCTTTTTACAACACTTGCCAGCGTAACCCAAACGCAGAGAAGCATTTTTACTCTTATACCTACAGATACATTTTCAGACACACAGAAACCACGGCAAGAAGTCAGCCTACTCTTTCTCCCACAGTGGAGACAATGAGCCAGCTCCCCATGTCTCCACAGCACAAGCACAAGAGCAGGGTCTGTCTCAGCCCCGCTGGGTCAAAGCCGCAGAGCAGAGAACAGCAGACACCCACACCTTCCAGAGGGAAAACCACCACACTTGCTTGTCTGGCACATCCAAGAAAAAAAGAAAATCAAAGGATTCTCCTAAGCTGCTGTCAAGATCCTAACTAGTACCACGGCTCAAACACCTACCTAGTAGAGAGCCCAGTGGTAAAAAGGCAGCATGTGATTCACCCGCTACAGCTGCTCCTCAAAAAGATTTCTGAGTTAGAGGAAGGAGGTGAAAAGCTGGAAGGGGAACCAAGAAAGCAGCTGTTTCAAGGGCAGCTTAGTGAGGCGAGAGACCTCAGGCCATCTTCAGACAACCTGTGCCATCTCAGGGGGAGGAAGCGAGGTTGCAGGCCGGGAGGAAGCTAAGCACATGCTGATGGCACTGGCCTTGTGATGTCCACTGAGGGCTGAGCAACCTTGTGATGCCAAGTTCTCAAGTCACCTCAAAATCCCTACCACCATGGGAGATGCCAGCACGAAAGGCAATAAGGGTGACCCTCAATCTGCGTGTTTGCTCATTCTGTATCTCTACCTCCTTCTAAAATAGTATAGAAAACACAAGCAGAGGGTTTCTCCACTCCACCGTTCTCATTCCTTGCTCCACAGGCAACGGGAGGAAGCCGCAGTGAAGCAAGAGCCAAGCAGGGCGAGTTCCCACCAGAGCAAAGGAAAATCTTCCAAGGCACAAAGTCAAGTAGGCACAAGCACCCCAACACTTTTCACATTACCTGCTCATTCTCTGTACACTTAGCACAATGGGGGTACCAATCCAAGTTAATTCCCTTTGGATCTACGAGTAAAAAACAATCACTGGCCAGACCACCAACCTCTGAACCACAGCTCCTTCAGGCACCATGCAGACCCAGCTCGTGGCGCTGCCGCATCCAGAGCTAGCAGAGAATTTTCAAGGACATGCTGGATCTTTTAGCAGTGACACAGGCCTACCTGGAGAAGCACTTGGGAGACCTGCAGAGCAGTGTGAAGGAAGGCTTGGAGAGTGGCCCCTTCATCAGAAATGGTCAAAACTTTCCCTGTGCTCCAGAGGTGCTGATCTGGCCTATTAATTTTTATGCGTCTGTTTCCAAAAGTTGACTTGAAGTACTGAAAGGTACATAAAAGCTCAGATGACAGGAAATGCAAACCAGAATTTGGCAAAAATGAGTGCTTTAGAAAACAAAAATCTATTCCCAACTACAAGCCAAAAGTCAGCACAGTGATAGAGAAAAGTGCACATAAATCAAAGTGAAATATTTACTGAAACTTGCTACACTCAAGCTAAGGAATACAACCAAAAAGCCAAACACTTTTCCAGGGATGTTACAGAAAAAGAGATGGTTTTTTGTTTTTTTGTTTTTTTTTTTTTTAAATAAACCCCAAAACTTAAGGGCCATTAAAGGGCAGAAATGAGTTTAATAAAAACACAAGAACATTTTGGATGAATTTGAAAGAATCTGAACTGTCTTTAAAGATTATGGGACAAAAGCTTTTTAAATTCATCAGATAAGTGGAAAAGACAAAAAGCTGGAGCTATTACAAAACAAAGTCCAGCTAAAGCTCGTTTTGAAGATAGACTTTGAGGTGGTGAGATTCCAGGAATTTTACAACTCCTGGTGAAAGACTTGCAGAATGCCAGAAGTGAACAAATACCAAAACACAGGATTTCATTAATAGCAGATTTTGGTCAGACTGGCTTGATGCAGACAGTGCTGCTGAGGAGCAGCTTTACAAAGCCTCGTGAGGCACTGTTAGGAGATGGGATTTGTTCGCTGCATCGCTCACAGGGACTGACAGAGATTTGCTCCCCTGGGTTCAGCCAGGCTGTATACAAAGCTACCTGCTGTTGATAGAAAAGCCTTTGACTGGGTGGAGTGGGACACCTCGTTTGCTGCAGAAGGTTAATTGAGTAAGAACTTCACACTGGTTTGTCAGTTCAATTGTTGAAGTGCTCTCTCAGACCTGGTGGTAACTGCAGTGTCCAGAACCCGCCGGCTCCAACTCCTTCAGCATCTCATGAAGCCACACGTTAAAAATGGAAAGCAACAAGGCAATCTGCAGTGGTTACCCCTGCTCTGAGCACAGGAGGAACAGAACAACCACCAAACAGCCCTGTAACAACTCCACATCCTTTATGTCACCAGTACCAGCTGCCTTCAGAAATAATGAGAAAATTTACCAAGAAGTTTTGAGGGTAAAACTGTGACTGCAAAAAATCAGTGTAAAGACAACTTTCATGTTCCTCCTTCACCTTATTCCAGCCTCCACTTTAAAAAGTCCCCAGTTACACATTGTTAGATGTCTCCACCTCTTTGCAGTTGATGTCAAGAAATTAGCTCTTGGTTCCAGAGGCTATTATGCCTTTGTAAGAAAGCATGTAGCAGTTTTAGTGAGTAACAATGACCCTGCAGAGGAATTGGCTCGTGAAGCATCTTTGTATCATGCTACCCATTTCCAACTCTAGGTTTATTGCAATTCCCTTGAGGAATCCTGCTGCCAAAGCTTATGTGAAAGGAAACAAATCTCAGGATACCATTTAAAGTCACTGCCACGGAGAAAAGAAAGAGTCTGGGCTGATGGGGGATACCTGCCTAGACAGATCTCAGGAAATACTACTTTGCAGCCAGCCCTGGGCCTTTCATATCTCAGGAACCTGGCAAATTATTCTCTCAATAAAGGAGCAGCACATTTTACAAAAGCACCCCCAAAAAAGCACGTTTCCAGGATGACCAGAATCTGCCTTCTTCCCAAATGAAGAAAAGAACATTCCAAGTTATTTGTTCCTCTATCTTCCCACTTTCCAACTGCGCTCATCCTCAGAAATACCCAGATAACCAAAGCAAACCCCCAAAGGAAGAACGTGCCCAGAGATACTCTGTGCCGTTGGCAAAACTCGAAACTGGAAGGGGTTCTTTCAAGCTTGAACAATTACCACACAGCTGTACCTCTACAACAGGTGCTTCAACAAGAGCAAAACCGAGTTTGCAAACATTGGTGGAATGCCCCTTGGGGGGAGATGGTTCTTTAGAGCTCCCTAGGTTAAAGAAGAAAAAAAAAAAAAAAAAAAAAAAGACACCAAAACTTTTATTGAGCTGCAGTGGAAAAAGAACTGCCAATTAATAACCCCCTCTAGCCCCCCGCAAGGTGGGAAGACATCCATGGGAACAAGTATTTGAACTTTACACAGAAGATGGAAATAAACACCCAGTTTCCCTCCTACAGACAACCCCAAAAAGGTCCCAGTCCCATCATTCAGTATTATGGGACCATTCCTCTCCCTCCGCAGTCAGTTAACAGTGCTCCAAGCCCAATTAAAACCTCAACAGACACACTCTCCTGCAACCCCTCCCGCCGCAGTCCTTCCAGCTGTATTTACCCCGGGCAATAGCGCCCACGTATCGCAACAACAAAGATCTAACGCCCGAGACCTCTCGGTAATTTCTTGAGCTTTGGGCTCGTTCTACTGAGCCAGTTTTAAAGCTGGTTGAGGTATCGGTGGTTTAGCAGCTCCCTCTTCCCTCAAGCTGAGCCCTAGAAAGGCAGGAAAGAAATAGTAGCTGGAAATGGGTCTCTGTGGCAGTAGCACCAATGCGTGGTGGAATGCTTTGTGCGACCATCTAACACCTGGCAGAAACGCCTGGTGGCTTCTGCTCGCTCTAAGGAAGTTTCTGTAAGATTGTTTCCATTTTACTGAGGGGATGGATCAGAAAATTCTGGGGAACAGGGTTCCTTTAATTGCTGTTTAAAAATGTATATCCATTTTAGACCCATACAGCACACAACTCACGGGAAGAGCTTTTAGAAGAGCTTTTGGTTTTGTTTTTTTTTTCCAACAGCAAGAATACTTTGATTCTAAAAAAATCTAGAAAACAATGTACCTGAAATCTCATATTCCTAATAACTTTAACAGCCCAAGGCTGGGCTGAGCTCTCCTGTCACCAGCCAGTGCCAGATGCTACAATACAGCCAAGAGCTCCTATTTATAGCAAAAGTTACCCTCGGGGAAAATCCACTCACGTGAGGATTATTTGCAGTAGACAGCGGGTACTCTACACCTCGGAACTTAAGGGTTTGTCTCTTCTCTAGAATACTTGCAGGTGTTTCTTGTAAACAGATTTTACCACTGAAATTTTCAATATTCTTGCTTGCCATGAGAATGTTGAGCTCTAGCAAGAGACTTCAGTCTAAGGGCCAAGCCTGCCAACTACCCTCAGTT
>JANHGN010024175.1:0-46604 GCA_024605025.1 Megaceryle maxima
ATAATAGTGGTATGGAACACAAACAATAAACAAGCTGTGACAGTTAATGATAATTTCGTGTGGTGATTGAATACATGAATCCTTGACACACTAATACAGACTTCCCCCTTTCTCCAAAGAGCTGTTTCACTTGTGCACATGCTTGTCCCTGTTCTCAGCAGCCAGAGATGTCCCAATGGCTGTACACTTGCCCAGCAAGGTGTGTTAACCTCTTACTGGTCTTTGCCCTGTGATCATTTTCTAGTTGTGAGGTTGGTGGGATTTTCAGAGCTGTGCATCCAAAGGCTCTCTCCCTAGGGATGTCTCAGGCCAACTGAAGGCCATCTCAGCGTTGTTTCCCCTTTGTGTTACCAAACATGGCAACTGCACCTTCATCATGTAATTCTTAATATCTGGTAGTATTTAAGGTTGTCAATGTCAGAGGGAGTTGTATCATGAAGGTAAACCAGGCCTAGTGTACATCTAGGGTCACAAACCTATTGTGAGGGGCTTGAGGTCACTTAATGCTCAGCTGCCTGCCAAGGACAGTTGGACAAATGCTGGAGATACTGCTTCTAGGCTTACGTCTCATGTCTGCTTAGTGGCCTGTGCTGCAGAGGAACTGCCCAGAATCTCTTGATTTAGCACTGAAAGTTATATTTGCTGCTTTTTTTTTTGATCTGGATTTGGCAGGGCAGAGTCAATGTTGCAGAAGAGTAGCTGGCTGCTCTTCTAACCTTGAACCCAGCTGCCCTTGGCAGCCTCAGCTGTGAAAAGCCTGGGCTGACCCAGAGCCACCTGTGTGTGCCAGCTTCGTTTTTTGGAGGTTATGGGTGATACTGGTAAGGAAGAGGTCAGGTTGATCTGGGGAGAATTTTGTGGAAAATCATGTGAGATTTCATTGCTCAAAAAACCCTCATGGTGGAGTTTGTGAATATTTGCTCCCTAACATTAAGCCTGTCCTGCTCACAGTTATTTAACTGTAAGAAATAACCTCTTCAAAGCTGAATGTCTTTTCAACCCAGGATTCCTGCTGCTGCGGCTTGACAGCACAACCTTGGACACTGCAAGGCATGCGGTGGCAGTCTCCTAGGGCTGCTGCTGGAAGTGTGAGATTGACCATAGCCTTGTGCTGCTGAGCACTGGATCTGGGTGAGATGGGAGCAGCAGGCTTTGTGCTTGCCCTTCTGCCACCCCAGGGTTGACTGGCTGTATGAGTCCTGGAGGTGGTGCTGGAGCCCACCCTGCTGACAGAGCAGAGTGTGGCCAGGCTACCTGAATGAAAGGCTACCTTGGGAAGCAGCTGCAGGGTAACTAACACTGAGGGTTTGGGTCAGTGCAGCACAAAGATTAATGGTGCTGTGATGTACCCCTGTTCTGGACAGCATGGGCAAAACCAACCCTCCATTACAGGAATGATTCCTAGCAAGGCTGGTTGAGCACTTGCGTGCATGGCCTTCAGATAAAGCCTGACAGAGCAAATATTTATCAAAACATCTTCCAGCATCTCCTCTGTAACCTCTACACAGCAGCTTGGGAACGTAACTGTTCTTTGGCTTTTGAAGCCTGTCCTGCCTCCTGCTATCCGAATTAAACCTTTTGTGGAGTTTTCCAATCTGACCTGCCTCCTGCTAGCCTGACCTTGCACTGGGAGGAGGAGGGTGGGCTGCTGTGTCCCCTCTGCCTGGTTACTCCAGGGCAGGGATGCTTGCAGCACCTCCACATTCCATGTGCTTTTTGCTATTGTAGGCAGAAAGTCTTCAGGCTTCCTGTTCTTGCTGGAAGTCAATGCCCGGCAGTCCCCTGTCCTCCCTTGCTCCCAGCTCAGGTCATCTGCCAGTAGCAGCCTCTGAAGTGGTGATGGGGCAGGGGGTCTGTCTGTAAGAGGACTCTAAATGCACTAGGTCCACTATGACCAGCTAACCCTGGCTCTGGGTTCTTGGTCTGTTACTATCTACCCTGGGACACCAGTGACACATACCTCTGTATTAAAATTCCCTGGTCTTCTCTTTCCTCTACACTGGTATGAATTGCCCTGGGCAGAGGGGTGGGTGGCTGTGGCCTCCTGGGTTCTGCTCTGCTTTCATTCACAGTGACCCACACCAGCCTCAGCAAGGCTGCTTCCCTGCTGCAGTGTCTCCTCCAGAACTGCTCCAGTAAAACCTAAACTGTGTACAGTGCTCCTGAGTTTGTGTCCTACAGTGAATGGGAGCATGTCCTTCCTTTTCTGAAACTTGTGGGGAGCACACAGGCAGATGTACTTGTGTGTCAGCCAACAGCACTGTGTCTGACTGATGGTTTAAATGTCTTGCTGTCTCTGTGTTGGTGCTGTAGCACCTGGTGTACCCTCTCCTGCTGCTGAGCTCCCTCAGCCCAGGCCTTGGCTGCTGCACCAACATCCAACTGTGAGCTGCAGGACAGAAACCAGGGCTCTTATGAGGTTAAAACCTTTGGAATTTAAACCCTTTTGTAATATGTCTACCCTGTGAAACTCTATAAAAGGACCTCCACCAGGGCAGCAAGGATGTCACTGTGGCTGAGATGGTGGTACTGGTCTGGCATGTGGGAGCTATGCTGGTCAGACACTTGCTATCTTTATATGTGCTTCCAACATTTAATTGTGCATTTCTAATATAGCATCAGCTTGCACCAGTCAGACTGTCCCAGGCTGCTTGCTTGGAGAAGTCTGGAAAAAGCCTGTAGATGCTCAGTCCCCCTCAGCAGGTCAGTGACCGCAAGTCCCTCCTGTGGGCTACCCCAGGCCATTCACCTTCTCAACTCAGGAAGAAAACAGTGCTGCAGGGTGGGGCTGCCAGACACAGGGTTCCCTAGAGGAAACGTGATCGCCTGGAGTGGGGAGGATGAGGAGTCTGCCAGGGAGAGGAGGGAGGCTGGCACCTTGTCCTCCCTGGGGGGGGGGTCGAATGGGCTTCTGCAGCATTGCCACAATCTCACCTTCCCTTCCCCATCAGTCTTTGGTAAAATGTGCCATGGGAGCTGCTGCAAGCCTTGCTACTGAAAGAACCTCACTCTGGTTTGTCCTGGAGCTCCAGCTCCACAACAGGGGTTCAAGGGGATGGGGGTGTGCAGGGTACATGTGCATGAGGAGTGGATGTGAACTGGGGTGTCTAATGTTTCCCAAAAAGTAGCTGAGAGGCTGGGTGCATGAAAAGCTTCAGCTTAGTGGATGGACCTTCCCCATCTGGAAGGTGGCAAACCAGACAGCCTGCAAATCAAGCCAAGAGGCAGAGAGCATCCCAGTCCTGTGGTCATGGTGCTCTCCAGGGATGGGGGAGATGTAGATTCACCCAGCTGTAGCAGGAGGGACCCCCTTCCCAGAAGCACACCTCTGTTTCCCCACAGCATGCCCAAAATCAGTGGAGAGGGGAGCAGTAAATAATGTGGGTTCCTTTTGAACAGGGCTTTGCTGGGGAATGGCTGCAGGAATGCAAAACAGATTTTTTTTTGTGCCTGTGTGTGAAGAGCAAATAATGAACTTTCTGGAGGCAGTGTGAGGTTTCTCCCTTGACTTTATCCTCTCCTCATCTCCATCCTCCTCCAGCTTTCACCACTGCCTTGATTACGTGTGTCCTGAGGTAAAGCAGTCTTGGCAGGAGAGCCAAGTTCTGCAGCCCAAGTGCCTCCTGTGTGTGACTTGAAGAGTGTTAAGGAAACTATAGGAAGATTAGGAAATGTGTGATGAGTTTTGATAACTGGAGGAAGCAGGTCATGTCCTGCTTTGAACGAGATCTGCTTGGAGGTATGAAAGCAGCCTTTGCTGCAGTTGAGAATCAGTCGGTCTTGTTGGAGCTCTCCACTCTGGCCGAAGATGATCTGGGCTGGCAGGATGAGGCTGGGGACCTTCTGGATCTTGATAGTGCTTGTCTATGCATCAGCAGCCTGTGAGTTTGGGCCCTTCCCTTACAGTGCAACGGGGATCGTCTGCAGGATGACCAAGCCTGCAGCATTACTGTGTAAGTGTCTGCTATATGGGGCTGTGATTCCCCACTCTCTATCAGAAGTTAGTGATAGATTGGCCAAGCAGGGGATTTCCTGCTTCTCCCTGCTCTTGGGGAAACTCTTTATCTAGTAACAGGTGTATACCTGCCTGGGAACGTGGGTTAGAGCATCGGCACCTTGGCCTGAAGTTTTAGTGGTGTTCCTCACTGGGGGCTGGTGTAATGGAAGAGCTAGAGCAAATGTGGGTTTGATTTCTCACCTCACTGCAATCTCATCTCTTCAGGCCATTCTGAAGAAGGGGAAGAACAGGGTTTACTCTGCTGCTGTAGGTTTATTTCCAAGGATCTGAGGGCTTTGTGGGTGGAGAAGAATAATTAGCGCTTCTGCAAAGGTTGGGGACAGCTCTGTCCCATCCCCTCTGATAGTGATACATGCAGAGAAGGGTGCTGGGTCAAACTAACAGAAGGTATTTCTGGAAGGAAAAAATCCTCTACAAGCACGTGCCTGAGGCTGAGGCTGGAATGGGCTGGATAATGTTAGGAAACTGGGTACAGAAACTTGAGTCTCAGAAGTTTTCCTCTGGAGACCCAACAGCTGTGGTGAGGTATGTGAAAGCTGGGCTTGATTCCTTATGAATGGTCCCACTGGTGACTGTTGAGCCACACATGCTGTCCCCAGCTGTTAAAGTTAGACTCTTTTTTTTTATTATTATTATTTCTTTTACTCTGAAATTGCATCTAGTGCTTCCTTAATCTAATGGAAATGCCTTGGGTAAAACCCTTCTGTAGTGCTTTAATCCAAGGTACGGACCCGACCTTACAGCCAGGAGAGATGGTGGTTTGGTATCTTTGCCCTTTTCTTCCACTGACAGTGAACAAGGAAACAGCTCAGGTCATTCAAGCAGCATTCAGAAACGCCAAATTCCCAAATATCACCGGGGAAAGGTCCATGCGGCTCCTTGGCAAGGTGACCTATGGGCTGAGCAAGTGAGTATCTCTGTGTCTCTGTGCTAGGGGAGGTATGAGCTGACAGAAGACAATGGGTGCTGCCCTTGCAAGGAGTTTGATCCAGCAGTTCTTGGGGAAAGCAAAGATCTGGACCAGGGCAGAGGCATTTTCTGATCCATCCCTTGCAGACAATTTATAATACAGTAAAAACTACAGTGCGAACACAGGATGGATTTCCTGCTGTGGCTGACACAGGGCACTGCGATAGAACTGATTGTTTCTGCAGCGTGTGGCTTGGTGTTTCCTGTTTAAAGTGTTCCCCCAGCCTCATATCCTAGCCTAACGTTGCTGGGGAGGAGCAGTGCACTGTGAGGAGCAGTGCACCAGGCTGAGCAGAGCACCCTTGTCCTTGTGTGTGGGCCCTGTGACTTGTAAAAGCTCCTGTGTCTGGTGTTGGTACAGGCCCCTTAGAGACCCAGCGTACTCAGGAGTAAACCTGCTTTGTCCAGTCACAGCCCTGGGGCTGGGGACAAACTGTGTTTCTGTTTCCAGCATCCAGGTCAATGACTTGTCCATAGAGCAGAGCGAGGTGGAGCTGAGGGAGGATGATGCCATCCACATTGACATTAAAAATGTGACGGCCATTTTCAAAGGGACTCTGACCTACGGCTACACTGGGGCCTGGTTGTAAGTATCCACGGTCTGACTGCTACCAACTGCTCTATGAGCCTGGAGGGGGGCGGAACAGGGCTTCATACTCCTGTTCTCTTCAGTGGTTTGCAGGGATTTAAAGGCAAAGTATTTGGGCTGGGCTGCCACGTGATGGGGTTTTGCACACAGCAGTGCAAGGACCTATGTGAGAGGTGTTATAAAACCCATCCCACAGCTGATGTGGGCAGGGAGAAGCTGTTCCCCGGGTGGGCTGCTAAATGTCCTCTCTTCTGCTGTTACAGTTTGCAGCTTTTTCATTCGGTTGATTTTGAAATCGAGTCTTCCATTGACCTCCAGATAAACATTAAACTAAGTAAGTAACAGCTGGGGATTGCCAGCTACAGGGGGCTTTGTGGGCATATGGCCTCCAGAGCATCAGGACAGACAGGGTGGTGGGTAAAGAGCCTGGGCCAGCTCTGCTCAGCTCTGTGGGCATTGAACGGCATCCCAAGGCTGGAAGTGGGTCTCTGCTGCCTTGTGTGCACAGGTTAGGAGACCATATGGCCCTCAAAGACCTCATAGCTTTCAAGCAGAGGAAGTTGGTATTAAGTCATTTCAGCAAAGTAATGCTGATTTACACTGGCAGCAAGTGAAGAATGGTCTGGCCTTTTGGGCTCTCTTCACAACCAGCTTTTCAGAATGACTTGAAAATAAACCATGGGGATGGTTCAACGAGTGAGCCAAATGAGGGCTTTGGTGTGGGAGGTCTGAATGTCCTATAAGGACATTCCATTTTCAGCTGTCTCCAGTTCAGGCCCAAGGTGTGTGCTGGGAAATGCCTCTTCCTCCGGAAGGTCAATAGGCTTAGACTAGAAAGGCACAGAGGCAAACCATACTCCTCCACCTCCCACAAGGGATGAAGGACATGGGTTATTATATGTGCCTCAAGATACATTTTAATGCCTCAAAATACATTTTCCTGGTAAGGTTCCAGGGGCAAAGCAGCACGAAGCTCTGAAAGGCAGTATACTGCAATTTCCAACCTTTTGCAGTATGGCTTAATTTCCTCCCTGCTTGTGGGTTGCATGTACTGCTCAGGTTCTCCTGGTGATGTTAGGGGACACCTGAGTCCCTGACAATAGAAGCTACTGATGCTGGTAGGTATCTAAATGAAGCATGAAAAAGGGTGCCTGGTATACTAGTTTGTCTGGAGGTCTGAGCTGGAACCCTCTACCCAGGTGCAAGGTGGCCCCATCTGCTCTGATTTTGCAGGGTCTTGAATCTTTTGGAAATGTCCCCTGGGAGGTATGGAGAACTCTGGCTACCCATCCACAGTGATGCCCTGCTCTAGTGTAGAATGCACTCGTCCTTCTCGTCTCAGTAACAAGTTAGCTATTTTTTCTTCCCTTTCATCCCACGTAGTGTGCCAGAAGGACCAAGTGGCTGCTGATGCCTCAGACTGCTACCTGACTTTCCACAAACTGGTGCTTCACCTCCAAGGAGACAAGGAGTGAGTCTGTCCTTTAAAATCAGGCTTCACTTGTCCAGCTGCTGGTCCCTGAGCACTTCAGCCTTGAGCATTGCCCACCACAGGGATTGCTGGGTGGTTCTTGACTGTGCTTTCTGTCTTGTGCAGGCCAGGCTGGCTGAAGCAGCTCTTCACGGATTTCATCTCCTTTACTCTGAAGATAGTTCTCAAGAGCGAGGTAAGGTCAAGCACCCCTGCAGATGGAGGAAGGGTCGGTTTGTGTGCTGTGTGCTCCTATAAGATAATAGCAATATGCTTTTAGTGCTTGTGAAAAATTAAACAAAGAATCTGCAAACCTGTCAACCTGGATGAGGTGGGAGGTTGTGCTGATGCTGGGATCTCTGAAGGTGCCGGACTCTGAACAACAGCCCCCAAGTCTCACCATGCAGCCCAGCTCCACCCCACAACCCAAAGTTTTCTTCCCCTCCCCCCAACCTTAATTTTTTTCTCTTCTTTCCTCTTGTAGGTGTGCAATGAAATAAATTTTCTTGCCCAGATGCTGGCGAATTTTGTACATGATTTAGCAGGTAAATATGCTTGGGTTTCCTTTTTTTTTTTTTTTTTTTTTTTTAATATGCAACTTTTAACATTTGAGCCCCATTAGGGCAGGAGCCACGTCCATCAAAAAAGTCCTTTGAAAATGCATATGGGATCCCCTAAACAGCAAAATAAACCTTAGTCATTATATGCTTTGAATTTTCTGCATGAGATTAATTTATTTTTTTTTAAGGGTGATTGCACTGGTTGAAAGACACATTGCTGTTCCCAAGGTATTTCTCCTTCATTATGTGGTGACCAGAGAAGTGTGGGGTAGCTGCAGAAGGACCGATGTTAGCTAGAACAGGAGCATGCACTGGAGTATTTCAGCTGAGATATCACAGCATCTGTATCTGCCTGCTGAAGATTTTCCCATGGTTCCCAGTCTCAAATATCAGGGAAAAGGAGCAGAATGTAAAACTGAGTGTGATTACCCCTACTTCCCAGTGGAGGACCTGAGCAGCAGCAGGACCAGTGTTAGCACCCAAAGAAGTGGGACCCCCCCATTCCCATCCCTGTGTCCTTTTATTACTCCCAATCACCTTCTCCAGCAAGTCCTAAAAGTGATTGTCACAAACTCTGCTCAGTCATATTTCTGGTGTGATGCTTTTGTGTTTTCTTCCTGCAGCAAATTTTGTCAAAGATGAGGATATTAGACTTGATATCTCCCTTGCATCCATTCCTTTAATAAAAGCAAATTACCTAGAATCACATCACAAGGTAAAGTAACCCAGGCTGCTCAGAGACTCAAGGTTTACTGGTGGTGATGTTCACTGGAGGGCTGGGAGGGGCTAGTCCCTTGCTGCCATGCAGTGCCAAGGGTAAGTCTGCATCGTGGGCTGGTGCCAGTGGCCTGCTCTCTGCTCTAAGGCCGGCCAGCCAGGCCTTTCCCTCACCATGGAAATGCAGGTAGTGACATTTGGTCCTGGCCCCCTTCTGCTTGTTGCAGCTGACACACTTGCTCTCCTTTAAAGGGTCTTGTCCTGTACAAGAACTACTCTGATGTCTTCAGCAACTCCATTTTCTCCCCATCGCTGCTGACCGAGTCCCGAATGCTCTACTTCTGGCTGTCCGAACACATCCTCAACTCTCTGGCCTCAGCAGCATTCTTAGATAAGCGCCTGGTGTTGACTATCAGAGGGGAGAAGTTGCAGGTGATTGCAGGGATGGTTCCCTCCTTACCTCATACATCAGATTTTGGGGAGAAAGTAAAGTAAGTCTGTTTTTTGGTGAGAGCTAGTTTCTGTAGAAGACAGAAACCTATGATCAGTCACTACATGGGATTCTGGTCAGAAATCAGTACCTTCTTAGCAAGTATGTGCTACCAAGTAGTGTTATCACTTACAGCAATAACACCAGAAAATTTTCTTCTGAGTTGTAAAGTGACATGATTTTCTGTGGGAGTACTGGGGTAGAAAGGGAGTGAACTCAGGTGGAACTCTGTCATGCCTCTGAACTGGCCAAATGCCACATGTCAGTGCTCTGGCCCATCCGCCCTCCATCAGGGCTAACCTTGGACATAACCTTGCTTTTCGTTTTTCTACAATCTGTTTCTGGTTTGTCTCTGAAGGTGCTGTTTGAAGTGGAAGACATGGAAGCGCAGCGGGAGGCAGTGCAGATGGTAACTTTCAGTCCTATTCAGAGCATTTTTTGTCAAATGAGGAACTTTTCAAGTGGATTCTGTTGCATTGTAACATCTCGTGTCCCCTCTCAACAACTTGAGCATTGGGTGGGCCTGATGGGGAAAACCAGGGACTGATGGAGAAACCATTGTGCTTTGCAAGGAGGACTTCACCCTCCATGCTGGCACAGCTCGCCCAACACTCAGCTGAGTTATATGGCTTGTGTGAACTGAGGGAGGAATTTGGGACTACAAAAGGGATGCAGCTGTGTGGCAAGTTGTCATGAAATTGAGACATGGTATGGAAAAACCTTGACTCTTCTGTTGCTTCTTCCTTGATCAGATTTTTCAAGGCACCTCCTATAATGACTCTGTGGCCAAGGTGTGGAGTCTTGCCCCTCCCCAAATCTCTGTTCAGCCTGAAGGGACTGTTGTGAAGTCCTTGGTAGCAGCAGAGGTCAGCATCTTTCCTGCGGGAGAAGATCCTCGGATGGTTCTGTATGTGGAGAAGGTCAGTTCTTGCTTCTCCTGACTATGAAGACCCTGGGACAGGCTCTGTCCTGAGTCCTGACCACTCCTGGTGCTCTAGGGCAGTAATGGCAGGGAGTCCTTTCGGAAGGGGGTGGTGGTGGATAAACCATGGGAAGTGGAGAAGGCATATCGGTTCCTTTTAACTCTCCTCTTCCTCAACATTAAACAACCTCTTCCCTCGACATTTGAGGCTGGGAATGATAAAAATGACTATTGGCTCAACGTCTCTTCTATTAGGCCAGCCCATCACTGACGTGCAAGGTGATAAAAGCAGCAGAAAGCTCTGAGCCCCCGTTATCCTGTATTGGACACTAAAACTCCTTTAGCTGAGGTATTTTAGGAGAGAATGAAGGCATCATGGGAATTTGAAATCTCCTCATTCCCAAATTCTAGCTCTGGCCCCCACTTAGAGGGTGGTTGTCTCTGAAATGAAGCTCTGAGGAATGCAAAGCTCAAAATACCTTTTCCTCTATGTATGCCTTTATGAAATGTCCTGCTTACGCCGTGTTTTACCCCAAACTGATTTATACTGGATCTAATGAGGCAGAAAAAAGAAATGCCAGCAACTTTGCTGTCAGGGGTGACACCACAAGAGAGCAGTACATTTGTCCTGCCTTGTAATTATGGGTTGGTACAGACACTCCACACTGCACTAAGGCAAGCCCCAGCCTGAGGGCAGACCAGAGCCTTTCATTTAAAGGGTTAAACTCTAATTGAAAATAATTCCCTCCTGACCTCTGCAAGCATCCCCCTCAGCATGGTGTTCTGGGGAACATGTGGCTGGTTTTCATGTCCCTGGTGATATCTTGAAATACATTTCTGGTAAGACTGCAGAAGCATTGAGCTAGAGGTGGTCCCTAAAACTGTGGCTCTCAGGACACAGCCTGCTCCTGGCTGGCCTTGTGACTGGTGACAATGAGCCCAAATAGACAGAATCCTGAGGTTTGCTTTCTTTTTTTAATTTGGTTATAAATGCAAACACTATGGTAAGACTATTTGTTGTAGCCTTGGTTACCCTGGGGCTGTTCTCTCCACATTCAGTCTGATGGTCTTTCATATTGAGGTGGATGGTCACCGGGAAACACCACCCTACAGAAACCATTTCCTTCCTTGTTCAGGATTTGGCTCACAAAAAGGTAAAATCATGAGTCCTGTGGCTGAGCCAGTCTGGAGTCCCACGGACTGAGGCTGTGGGCATCACAGGGGAGTTCACTGTAAGCAAATGGAGAAGGGAAATGCTGACCTTCTCTAGTAATTTCTAGAGGTAAACCCTGAAGGATGTTGAACTCTGGGTCATGGAAAGTAAACCAGAACGTCCAAATGCAACTCTTGCTATAAGGCAAGGCCTCAACCCTGCTGTTCACCTCTGTGCAGGAAATCACAGTCACCATCCAAGCTGCCTATGCAGAAAAGAAGCTCATTTTGCATCCTCTGGACTCCAGGTCAGTACTGTGGTCTCCTGTGGGCTTCATTGTCCCTTTTAGCCCAGGTCTGAGAGCAGCACAAAAAAAAAAAAAAGAGGATCTCTGCAGCCCTTAGTGATCTTTTTTCCTCCTTTTTTTTCCTTCCCTTCAGGATAGAGTTTAAAGTCTTTAAATGCACAGCTGATGCAAGTGGGGTAAGTCCTAAGAAAGTATTTTCTAGGCTATTGGTGGCTAAATTATGTCTTTTAAAACCTTTTTGTATGAATTTTCTGTCTTTCAGAATGACCTGTCCATCAGAAACTTCCTGCAGACAATGATCTCACTTGTTGGGATCCCAGAAGTGGTTTCAAGTGAGTTTTCCCATTGGAAGTGCCAGTATACTCTGTAAGGCATCACACATCAGATCTCTTAAACCTAAGCAATGAAAAAATACATCAGTAACCCTGACACCTGTAGGGAGGAGGAAGGTGGGAACCACACTATTGATGCAGATTTCTGCTGGATTTACTTGAGGAATAGGGAATCCCTTGAAAATGGCTGAGTCAAGGGAAAAGTGAGTTTTCTGTCAGGCTGAAGGATGTGAGGTGTTGGGGCACAATTAGCTTTTGGCAATAGGCAGATAGGGTGATAGCGTGTGATGAGCAGGATGGCCCAACCCATAACTGGGTGGATTTGCTGATTCCACAGGGATCGAACAAACCTTGACTTCACTCATGAACAGCAAAGGGCTTCATCTATTTGAGATCAAAAACCCTGAGATCATCACAAGAAAGGTAAGCAGAGCCCAGACATATCCATCTCTCAGTCTTTCTTGGGAGTGTGTGGCATAAACTAATATAATTCTTTTACTCTTCCATTTTTAGGGATACATAATTGTACAACTTGACTTTAGTTTCCCGAACCATTTGCTGCTTGATTTTCTTGAGAAAAAAATATAGATCTCTTCATACAGGAGCAGAGGAACTTGTGTACAAACAGAAAGATTGTTTGTGAACAAATTAAAAAATGAACTGATTTAAATCAGCTTCAGTTGAATTTTATTTCCTTTTCCTGCTCCAATTTCTGTGCAATTGTACTTCCCCAGAGCCTTTACTCTGCAAAGATCTCTACGCAGTCTGTTTTCAGGAATTTTTTTAAATACTTGTATGCTTGGTAGTAAGGGTTGGCCTCTTGAAGGGTTAGTAAGCTCTGGGTTAGCACACATGGGAGGTGGCAGGAATGGACTTTGCCCACCTTTTGGCACCTCTGTTACATTTTTGAAATGTAGCGCCTTTTGTGCTGATCCTGTTTTGTTGGGTTTTTTTACCATGAACCAAGAGGATTCTGATTGTGACAGACTTCAGCAACTTGAGTGACATTACTAAACTCCCAAGTAAACTCTCAACCAATTATACTAAAAGACTTGGCTATGACTGAAGAAAGTAAACAGGACCTGAATTTACAGCACAGTACAATAATGGAGAGATCTTGTGCCCCGAGTAGTGTCTTTACAGAGCCTGTAGACTCTGCATAGAGCTCTGGGCAGATTGTTACACTCTTGTTGTTGAGACAAGGGGAGCAAACTTCAGAAAAAACAATAAAAATGACAAGGGAAGCAAAAGAGATTACTAGAGAAAGTGTAAGTGACTGGTCAGACAGCAGGTTCCTGTTCCTTCCCAATACAGTGCAATAATTTATCTGAAGCGGCTCAGTTATTTTCCTGTAACAATTTGTTTCCTTTTTTTTTTTTTTTTTTTTAACTAGTCTTTTCACAGGGGAGAGAACTCAGGGCACAAATCTAAGACTGTACTGGTGATCCTATTGACAAAAGCAAACCCAGTCCCACAAAGCTACATTAAAGTTGGTCCTTCCACAAAGAGCCCTGTGAGGCTGGTAGCAGGATGGCCTGACTTTCTTGAGCTCCTTGGACATGGTGCTTGCTTCCTCTGCCTTTTCATGGATGTCCTCTCAGGGGAACATGCCAGGCCCCTCTGACACACTCCTCTCTGAACCTCAGCGACAGAGGCCACTGAACTACTTCTCCATGTAGCTGCTGGGTTTAACATCTCTTCAGTGGCCATGGTAGCCAGGCTGGTGGAGGAGAAGGCTAGGGCATAGGGAGAGGGCTGAGTTTACAGGTTGCTCCATAGCAGTCAAGGGAAGTTTATCTTATTTGGGCTCAACCATCTGTGACACAGCAGGAGCCAAGCAGTGTGAAAGATGTGACACCATGGTATGGCCAATGGGGAAGCCCTGGTGGAGGGGTGGCAGGCCCTTGGGGCTCAGCAGGATGGCTGCCCCTGCATCGAGCAGTGGGGTCTCTGCTGAAGCAGGGCAAAAAGCAGCAGGGAAGTGGCCACTGGACCCCTAGAGGGTCCTGAGCATCTTCCCTGGTTCTCAGTGGGGCACCACAAAATGGCCGCGGGGCATTGAGGGGCTCTGGGTGGCGCCGAAGGGCGCTGAGCCTCGCGGGAATCCCCTCCAAAACATGGCGTCGCGGCCCCCCCCGGGCGCGGAGCCAGGGCCGGTGCCGGGATATCACGTGGTTTCCCGGCAAAGGCTCTTCTCGTCCCGGAGCTTTCGTTTTCGGGGCGGCCGCCGTGGGGCGATGCTGAACAGCGGCCGCCGCTGCGGTCGGAGTGCGGCGGGGACCGAGCACCAACCAGGTGAGTGCTGCCGAAGGGTCGCCCTGGGCGAGAAAGGGGTGCTGGGGCAGCCCGTGAACGGGTGGATTTGGAGGGGGCAGGGGCTTCCGTGTTCAGGTCTAAGGTCAGAAGCATTGTTAGAAGGAAGTTTTGGCCTCAAGTGCTGGGGGCAAACCAGTGTCACACCTTTGTGAGCTGGAGGGATGGACAGGAGGCCAGCAAGAATGGGATTGGGGCATTTTAAAGACAGAATTGCTACTTTGGCTTTAAAGCGGTCTTGTTGGTAGTGCTGCGATGGCATCTGCTCTGGTGGAAACACTAGTGGGAGGTCTGGTGGGTCATATTCGGGCAGGGAGGGTGGCAAAATGGGGCAGAGTGGGACAGCAGGCACTGCCTATCACCTCCTCAGCTGCAACTTGGCACCCACGGTCCCCTCCATCCACCCCCAGTTCTCTCAGAGTTATCCCTGTGCCCGAGGCAAGACAACCACAGCAAACATTTCTATCCAGAGATGATGTGGGTGTTGCTGGGTCTAGTTTTTGGGGTTTTATTCTGATAAATAACTTTAGAACCAGCACTGTGTGCCATCTTGCTCTGCAGGCTGTATCTGGCTATTTAAGGTAGTTTCTCTGGCACCTAGAGAAATACTGGTTCAGCCTTTTTGTTCCTTTGTTCAGCTTTGAGAAACGGAGGCTCAGGGGAGACCTTATTACTGTGTTCCGGTGGTTAAAGGGTGGCTACAGAGAAGATAGGGGCTCTTTTTGTAGCAGTCACATGGAAAAGATGATGGGTAATCGGTGGAAGTTACTCTGGAGGAGATTCCAGTTGGATACAAGAGAAAAATTGTTCACAATGAGAACAATCAGTCATTGGAATAATCTCCCAAGGGAAGTGGTGGAGTCCCCAACACTGGACATTTTAAATTAGATTTGGCTGGACTGGAGCTGGGCCAGCTTGCCTAGACTGTACATTTGCCAAGAAAGGTTGAACCAGATGATCCTTGAGATCCATTCCAACCTGGTATTCTATGATTCTACGATATTAATAATATTTCATTGTTTATTGCTAAATCTGGAGATCTCTGCACATAGTTCTATATAGAAACCTGGGATTTTTCCTCAACTCATTCACATCAGCTACATTCTTGCTTATACCTTTTCCCTGTTCCACAGGAAAGGCAGGTTGCTTTTTTTATCCTAGATATAATAGAACTGGTAAATAAATATTTCCCTGTATGCCAGAATAATCAGACATAATCATATAAATAAAAATACTCCCATTGTAAAAGCCTTGACCACAAGTCAGTGTTTACTCCACAGAGAGTCTCCTGAATCCTACCCCTGAGAACTTCATCTAAATTCCCATCCAGCTGTAGATTTCAGAACAGACAACACCCCTCTGCTGTTGGGTATTTTTCCTCATCATAATTTTTACCACCGACGACCTGTAGTTGGGGAATTCTGAACTGTTTTTACTTTCATTTTGCTCTCCTTTGCTTATGTGGTCCCAAAAGGCACTAAAAGGCTGTGTGCTTCAGGAGGGTGAGGGGTGAAGAAATCAAGGCAAGTTAAGAAATTAAGGCTGTGGTCATTGTCTTCCAGTTCCTTTGTTTTGTGACACCCACTTTGTTTTGGGTGCTGCTGTTTCTCAGCTCTTGGTAAGTAGCGTGTGCTCCTCAGAGCATGCTAGAAGTTGGGGGATTTGCAACGGGGAGCGTCACATTCTGGTTTTATTTTTCGTGGCTGGGAATGGCGCGAATGCCAAACTGAGGAGGGAAGGTGAGGGGTATTTTTGCAACCTGTTTTAACGGTGTTTCTGCATGTGACTGTGAGGGTCAAGGGTTAAGGCTCAAAGGTTTTCTGGCTCTTCTTGACAGGTTTTTCTGCTTCGTTTTGAGCTCAGTGATGGTCATGGCCCATTGTTTCTGATGGTCTTATTTAGTAGAGCGGTAGTAGTGTAGAAGCTGTGCAGTATCACCTGAGCTTCCATTTAACTTCTCAGTGTTACTTTGTTCGTGGGTACAAGTCTTTCATTAATTCATATGATTCTAGTCTTTGCCCAAATGGATTTCAGTCTTCGTTGGCATTAAGGTCAGATTATTTGTTTATTTATTTAATAAGATGATGTTAAGTAGGTAGTTCTTGGTCATCATAAGAGTAAAGTCTACAGATTTTTGGCTGTTTTTGGCTGGAGAAACATGAAGTAAGTCTCTGAAGGCTGACTGATCAGGCTACTGGGAAATTAAGTTTATTTTGTAGGAAGCTCTGTTATTTTGCAATTTGTTTAGATTTTAAATCATAGAATGTTTTGGGTTGGAAGGCACCTGAAAGATCATCTAGTTCCAATCTTCTTGCCATGGGCAGGGACACCTCCCACTAGACCAGATTTCTCAGAGCCCCATCCAACCTGGTCTTGAACACATCCAGTGATGGAGCATCTACAGACTCTCTGGGCAACCTGTCATGGTGTCTCACCACTTTCACCATGAAGAACTTCTTCCTTGAATCTTATTGAAGTCTACCCTCTTTCAGTTAAAAACCATTACTGCTTGTCTGTGTCCTTGCAAAAAGATCCTCCCCAGCTTTCTTGGAGGCTCCCTTTAAGTACTGGGAGGCTGCTAAAAGGTCTCCCTGGAGCCTTCACTAGTCCAGGCTGAACAACCTCAACTCTTTCAGCCTGGCCTCACAGCAGGGGGGTTCCAGCCCTCACATCATTGCTGTGGCCTCCTCTGGACTTGCTTCAACAGATCCATTGTCCTTGTGTTGAAGGCTCCAGAGCTGGATGCAGTGCTCCAGCTGGGGTCTCAGGAGAGCAGGGTATAGAGGCAGGCTCACCTCCCTTGACCTGGGGGTGACCTGCTTTTGATGCAGCCCAGGATGCAGTTGGGGCTTTCTGGGCTTCAAGTGCGTGTTGCAGGGTCATGTTGACCTTCTTGTCAATTGACACCCCCAAATACTTCTCAGGACTGCTCTTAATTACTTCACCCCCCCAGCCTGATGCATGGGTGCAGCATGGAGGCTGCTCCCTGTGTTTTCTATTTCTCTGCTTTTCTGCAAACATGGTGATGGTAGTTGGAGCTGGAGCTGGCCTTCAGCATCACTGTAGGCAGCCATATGCTGGTGACGACATGGTCCTGATGCTGCTGGAGCCCTGCTGCAGGATGTTTGGAGGTCTGCAGGATGGTAATTGCTTTCCTCACCCTGTTCTCTGTGTTAGGAGTGGTTGAACACTAGCTAGGGCCAGATGCAATGTGGGAAGAAACTTACCTTTGTCACCTCTGCCACCTCTGCCACCTCTGCTGAGAGGTGGACATGGGGGCTGGCACAGCACTAGTGGCAGATTCAGCCCCCTGCACCTGAAACTCTTTTGCAAGAGCTGCGTAGACTCAAAGGATCAGCTTTTCATAGTTTTTCTGGTGTGACTGACTGACTGCCTGACTTGTGCTTCCGCATCAGCTTCCATGGAGGGGCTAAGAGCAGCAGATTGGTGTTGAAGGCCAGCTCAAGTCAGGGACACACCAGGAAAGCTGTGATTCCCTTGAAGTGCACCTGTAAAGCCTGTCTTCACTTACATCTTAGGGTGCAAGGCTTGTTTCTGCAGTAGTAGATCCTCAAATGCCCAAACTATAGTCACTGCTGGTTTGAGTTAAGGTTGCTACCTAGAGGTGAAAGCTCCACAGCTGACTGTGGGATCAAAGGCAGAGCTTCTAGGTCTGTGACCCATGTAATCTTCTGTGCCCATATCTACATCCTGGTCTCTTGTTATCTCCAGGCATCTGCACCAAGTGAGACTACTGCATATGGGCACACACCGTGCGTTGCGTTGTCACTGTGTGCTGAAGGGCAGCTGCTTGTGGATTGGTTCCTCCTCAGGGTATGAAGCAGAAACTACATTTGGACTTGACAGCTGAAAGGAGGCTGACCACACAACAATGCAGGTAGGAGACCATATATGTGTGGCTTTGCTGTGGGAAGGAGGGGGAAGTGGAGGGCCATGTTATCACCAAGCCAGAAATGACTTGTTTATCCCCACAAATGGAGCAGCAAGAACAGCTGGCCAAGCCCTTTGTTCAGGGAAATATCTTGCTCTTAGAGTCCCACATCTCCTCGGGGGTCCTGCAGTGTGTGAAAGATGCCTGAAATGTTATATTTGGCAGATGGCCACCACAGCAGTACAGGCATCAACAGAGCTTCTTCCTGGCTGATGCCTGGGCTGGGATTTGCCACATAACACTGTGGGAGCACAGCAGGCAAGAAATTCTGGATTAGACCAAGGGGTAGAAAAGCAGATGAAGTCATCACAGACTGTGCTGGCTGCTCTGCAGCAGGACTGTGTGCATGAACATCTCTCACTCCTATGCTACCCTTTCTGCTTTCATCCCTCCAGCCCCTGTTTCGGAACAATGATCTAGACCTGGAAGCAGCCATAGCAAGCGCTCGCCCCCAGCTAGTGGAGTTCCTCAGTCACTGTCCCAACTGGCTGCTCACGACCTCCCAGCGCCTCCTCCCAAAGGTGGCCCTGAATGGCCTGGATGACTTCATCCACCACAAAGAAAATATCTCAGCACTCCTTGACCTGCTGGAGAAGGCTGGCCCTGCCACCTGGCAACAGTTTGTACAGTACCTCTGCATGGAGCGTGACCTCCCTCTGGATCTGGAGATACTGCTCATGAGTTCTGCAGGAGAAGGTAATGGAGATAGGGCCAGCTTCCTCTGACCAGTGCCAATGCCTGGGCCCCCCACACCCAACAGACCAGTCTAGGCAGTGAGACCACCAGTGCCCTCACTTGCGTGGTTAGTGAGAGGTGTCAGTTCTCACTGCGGTGTCCAGGCAGCTGTAACCTTTTCTAAACAAGGCTCTTGGTTTAAAAAATAGAATCATAGAATAGAATCATCAAAGGCTTGGGTCAGAAGACACCTTTCAAGGTCATGTAGTCCAACCCTGCTGCAGGGAACAGGGACATCTGCAACTAGAGCAGGTTGCTCAGAGCCCTATCAAGCCTGACCTTGAATGTCTCCAGGGATGGGACCTCCACAACCTCCCTGAGAAACCTGTTCCGGGTTCCACCAGCATCATAGTAAAGAACTTCTTCCTAACATCCAATCTAAATCTACCCTGCTCTAGTTTAAAACCGTTGCCTTTTGTCCTATTGGTACATGCCTTTATGATCTGACTTTCCCTCTGGTTCACCCTGTCTGTCATTCACCATAACCTCTGGAGTAAAATCAGTCACTCCAAAAATAGTTGTTGCCAGCAAACAGCGATGGTTCATATTTCCAGATGTTCTGTTTCCATGGTTCATATTTCCAGATGTGCTATTTCCACCACTGCTCTGCTTTGCTGGTGTTGGTGGGCACTTTCCTCTTTTTTTTCAATAAGAATTGGTATGACTTCAGAATGGAGGGTTCTGTGGACCTTCTGGGAGCCTGTGTGGTCATATCATCTGGATTCCTTCATTGGAAGTGTCCCACAGGGCAAAGTCACTTTTCCCAAAGAGAAAATAGTGTTGTTGAGACACAAATTGAGTCTGTTTGAAAGGTGGGGGGAAAAGCGGCTTTTTGTGAGCGAGCAGCACGATAGCTCTGAGGGAGAAAACACTGATGCAATGGTAGCTCAGGAGTTTCTCGATGGCCGTGATTTTCTTAATCAGAAGATTTAGCTTCAGTCTGTGTCTCTTGCTGAGAAAGTTTATTTTGCCAAGTTTTTTTCTTCCAGATTTCTTGAAGGAAGGTTTTGAAACTACTGAAGTTTGTGTGTTTTTTTTTTTTTTTCTTGGAAGCACAACTTTTGGCTTAGAAATGTAAGCTGAGGTAAAAAAATCAGACAGAAAAAGCCAAAACCAATAAAAATTGTGCACTCTGCTCCAGTAAAATGAGATGAGACTTTTTTATAGATGTATTTGAGGAAAAATGTGCTACCTTTTTGTTCCATGGAGTTTTAATCGCTATTTTCCATTTTCCTGATCCAGAAAGGCAAGAAGAAATACAGAAGGCTTAAAATAGTCATACCACAGGAAAACCTCTTCCCTGTATCTCTCATTAGAAATTGGAGGCTGTGGGTTGAGAGAAAATCATGTGATCTGTAAAGAGTGTGGTCAGTGCAGCGGGTGTGACTCTCTTTCACAAAAGCCTGTGGCACCAGCTAAGTTGCACCTCTCCCTTACTGGGTTGCTTTCTCTGGTTATTAAGTGTCAATCTGTTGCCATTGTCCTTCAAAGGAAGTCTTACATGAGGAGTCTTTCCCTGTGGTACTGTCCTTTGCATCGTGCTTGCAGTAACTTGTCATGACTTGAATCAGTTGGATGGATGCAGCCTTTGGTAACCAAGTGCAGCAGCAGTTGCTGTTGCAGAGATTAAATGGGAGAAAGACCAGACAGGCAACAGGGAGCAAGGACTGATGCAGACTTTCTCTCAGGACTGAAGCTGAGACAGATTTCAGCCTTTTAATACTGTGACATATCATAAAAGAAGACATATTCCAAGGTTTTGGAGTTGGCTCATGCTGGTTTAACTGTAGTTTAGCATCATTGACCCTTCTGAAGATGAATTGCTTTTGGTTTTGCTCTAGGAGTCTTTCCAGTAACCCTGTCCCTCTGCATAGCTTTGTGGATGCAGGTAGTTTCCCAGGGGTATAAGCAGAAGCTGATGGCTTGGAGGAGGATGGCATGTGACAACACCTTAGAGTAGCGAAGCCATCCTAGGTTAGGCAAAATTAATCAGGAGATTGCCTTAACTGAAGTGACTCTTAGGGAAGAGAGCTTCTGTCTGCATGGTGAGCGAGACTGGAGAACTGATGCAGGCTAAAACCAAGCTGAGGTAGCCCAAGCAGTGCTTGGATGAGTAGTGGAGAGAGATCTGCATTGAGTCTTCCAGCACTGGAACTATCTTTGTTTTACACAGGACAAGAGTCAAGATATTTGAGCTGTGGAACGGATTTTGTTTGAGGCTGTAGTGCAGCATCCATGCCCATTTGTAGCCTTGTTCTTTGTTACTTTGTGCTGATGCTAGAGCTAGAAATGCCAGAGTGCTGGCCTGCTCTCCCAGCTGGGAAACGCTGGAAATGACAGAGGAATTAATGTATGAAGAGCTCCCACCTGATTTTGGAGAGCGATGCTTTCAGGTATGAGTTTATCTGGACAGAGCAGTCCTGGTGGTATGTGCACTCCTGTTTGGCCTGAGCAGGACCTCCCTCTGAAGCATTGTGAACATTGTGTGGCCGGCTCTGCTGAGTGGTCTTTGATGGCAGCTTGAACCCTGTAGTGAGTCAGAAAAGGCCCTTGACTGGGCTGTGAACGGACTGCCAACGGTTTCACAATAGAAACTCCTCCTTCGCAGGTATGGGAGAGAGTAGGACTTCTTTTTTTGTCTGTGGTGTGGTTTTAGATCAGTCAGAGCTGCCCATGCTCCAAGTTTGTGTGTGTCATAGCAAAAAGTTGTTGCACTTGAAAGCAGAGGTTAACTGCACTTCAGAGCAATCTGAAAGGAAAAGATTGGACAGGGAGCCTGAAACCTGGTTGCGTGACATGAGCCCTTACTCTGTGTCTTGGTTTGTACCACTATATGTGTTGTAAGTTGTGTGCCCTGTGACTTTGGCCACCAGCACCCAGATTTCAAGAGCAGGATACTCACAGTGACTGTATTTTTCATTTCCAATCCAACTCCTTTAGGTAACTCAAGCCAAAAACAAGAAACATGTGCAGATGTGAGTGCCCAGTCATCTGTGCCAAAAGGTAAGTCTGGAACAGACCCTGGGGTGTATTGCTCTTGGAATTTATTTTTTCTGTCCGTGGGCTGGGCAGGGCTACAAATATCCCATGTATGTGCCACACTGCTGGCAAGGTGTGGGGAAGCCACCTCAGCTTTAGATGTGATTTTTCTGTTCTTGGCACATTCCGGATGAAACTCCCCTCTTTTGTTTTCTCTCCCTGAATTTCAGAAAAGCCTTGTTGGCCCTGACTCTGCTAAATATATGCTCCTTCAAACCCAAAACTGTGTGTACCTCATCTTTTTGTGCCTTCCAGCAGCCGTGCTGCTAGTACAGTCATTTCTGAGGATGCTTTTTGATGGGCTGTTGTGATAGTTTTTTGCTAAGGTTCTGGCACCTACTTATCACTGTGCTTCTAAGCAAATGAGGGGATTCAGCAAAAGGACATGAGCAACATTTGTTAAAACTAACGCATTTCTTGCAAAACATGCCTTTTAAAATTGATGTTGTTTCCTGCAAAGATTTTTCAAAGAATGGCTTCCACTAGTAGCTTGTGCCTGTTTATTTCTGATGTCCCAGCTGATGTTGGCTAAGAATGGTGGGATTTGGATGTTAATAGCTCTGTGAAGCACAAAGTTGTGTTCCAGTATTAGATAAATGTTGAGTCCTTGTAGCTGATCCTGTGTCCCTGGGAGAAGGAAGGACCTTCTTAACTTCTCAAAAACCACTCACTTGGATAGAACAGGGAAGTAGCAGACCACATGAGGAAAATTTCTATAAATAAACTGAAGTGTTGGAATAAATTTCCTGAAAAAGTCCAGGGGACTCCATTATGGAACATCTTTAAACCAGCCCAGATCTCTTGATCACTCCTGAGAGCTGTAGCATATTCAGGGTAGAACAAGAGGATGGTTTAGCCTCGTGAATCACAGAATCTTAGGGGTTGGAGGAGACCTCTGAAGATCATTGAGTCCAACCCCAATGAGGATCAACTCAAGCTGTCATTCTCTAGCTTGATGCACCTCTGCTTTTACTTCAACATTTGCAAAAGCAATTCTGTAAACTCAGCCTGAATTTGAAATAGTTTTTTCTCTCTAGTTTTGTCTCTTCAGCTCCCCAAATGCTTTTCTGGAGAATATTACCCAGCTTTAATAAGCTGCTGTTCAAAATGCTCTTTTGACATGTTTCTGTCTTTTCAATTTTCAGGGTTTGCTCGACGTCGCCATCACAGCAGCGATGTGAGCAAGAGGGAAGCAAAACAGCAACGCCTAGGTACGTAGATGGTCTGGACACAGAGTGGTGGTGTGCATTTCTCTGAGGAAGGACTATTTAACTTCTTCACAGAAACACCTAAGAAATCAACCTCCTACACAGAGGGAAACTTTTGTTTGGTAGCTGCACAATCTCTGCAACAGGTTACAAAATATACAGTTAACAGGACCTGGCAAATAACAAGAAACATCCCTTTTCAAAGATATATTGGATCTACCTGAGGAAAAGGGATGCAGATGGCATGGGCTAGGAACTCCCTTTAAGTGTGATTCAGTTGTAGGTCACCCCTGTATTTTTTAACCAAATCAGGAAACGTACTGACAGTTTAAAACCAACTAAAGACTCCACAATTTCTCTAGCACATTAAAAACTTGTATGATATTGGCTCCATCTAAAATAGAGAAGTAACTGGATAGATAAGTGATGACAAAGCCAAGACAGGGAGGCCTGGGTAGCCTAAGTAGGCAGACCTGCAGGTTGTATAACACCAGTGTCCACATCCTTTCCTTCATCCTCTGTCCTTCTTTGCCCTTTTCTACCTCGGCTTTTAGCCTTGCAGTCCCCATGGTCCAGTGCTGCCCAGTGTCTGAGGAGCATGGCAAAGCTGGCAGCTGTAGCTGGGCTGGAGCCAGTTTTTGTCTGAAAGTTCTTGAGGAGGTGCTGCCAGGAGACCAGATCTTGTCTGTTAACAAAACTCAGCAAACTTAACAGCAGCAAGGATAGAGTTTTGCAGAAGGTGCTGAGTGCCTGTAATTTTCACTGCTGTTCTTTCTTCAACAAAGAGGTGCTGAAGCCATCAGGGATCTCAAATTCTCAAAGATTGGGGCTTTTTTTTTTTATTTTTAGCTTTTTCACCTTTTCCCTGAATTTTCTTCTTAGTTCCTGTGGAAAAATAGGAGAAATGATGGATTATTTTCATCTGTTCAAAATTTGTCACCTCTACCTAGCTCTGTGGAGCAGCCTCTCATCAGGGCCGTTGTTTCTCAGTGTGTAGGCGGTAGTAGTTGGATATGTCACAGCTCAAAACTGACTTTTTCACCCTTGTGCTCTGTTGTCTTTTCTCAGATTCACCTGAAAAGTACCGGCATCTCCTTGTCAATTCTATCTGCCAGAGATATGGAAGCAGGCAGGTGGCAGGAGCAGCAGCACGGGAACAAACGCAGCCACTGACTTTCAACCAAGCCTTTGTCAACCTTGTCATTCGGCAGAGCAAAGCCTCCCGCTTAAAAGAGAGAACACACAAACCCCAAGAGGATGTAGCCAGTGCTTCTGAACCAGAAGAATGTGTGGATACAGCTGTGAAAGTGTCAGATCTGTTTTACAGCGCAGTCCCAACAGGCAAGACAAAGGTGATCTTTTTGTTTGGTAAACCAGGGACAGGCAAGACCATGCTAACGCGCAGGATTTGCCAGAAATGGGCAGAAGGTGTCCTACCCCAGTTTCTCTTCGCTTTCCTCTTTGAGTTTCGGCAGCTGAATTTATTAAAAAGAAAATTAACTCTAAAAGAGCTTTTGTTTGACCTGTTCCTTCAGCCAGAAGACTGCGCTGATGCAGTGTTCCAGTACCTTCTGGAAAATGCCTGGCGTACAATGATCATCTTCGATGGGCTGGATGAGTTTGCAGCTAACATGTACGTGTCATCCACTTCTAAGGGAGGCCCAGCTCTTACCTCCTGTATGTCTATATCTGAGCTCTTTGCAGCCCTCTGTAATGGGAAGCTCTTGTGTGGTTGCACAGTGTTGGTCACCAGCCGATCTAAGAGACTACCTGACTTCTTAATAAACACAGTAGATCTGCTAGCAGAAATTTGGGGATTTGACCGTGAGAAGGTTGAGGAATACATCAGCCACTATTTTCACCAGCATTCATTCAAAGAACAAGCCATTGCTCACCTGAAGAACAACACCAAGCTCCTCAGCATGTGCTTCATCCCTGCTCTGTGTTACATCGTGTGCATCTGTTTGGAGTATTTGCTCCTTAAGCATCAGGTGAGTGTGGAGCTTCCTCAGACTATGACACAGTTTTATATCAAAATGCTTCTCATCTTCATAAACAAACAGCAGGGAGAGTGTGCAGGTGACGAGGAGACTCAGCTGAATTCAAACAAGAAGGCTATTTTGGATCTGTGTGATCTGGCACTGAAAGGCCTGGAGGATAAGAAGCTTGTATTTTATGTTGGTGATATTCCAGAGCACGTGAAAGAATTTGCTTCCTTACATGGATTGATGACTGTCTTCGAGGTGAAAACAAGTGGCACTTGCCCAGAGGCTGGCTATGCCTTTGTGCACTTGAGCTTGCAGGAATTTTTTGCAGCACTGGGTCTCATGGTCAGTAAAAGCGTGGACAAGAACTACCTGAAGAAGAAGTTCTTTTTGAAGTCAAGGTGGACTTTAAAGAATGAGTTCATGGAGAGTTTTCACATCTTTCTCTCAGGTTTCTCATCCAAAGAATGTAGGACATTTCTCATGCTACTGGCTGAACAAGATGAAGCTTGGGTCCAGGACAAGCAGGACACAATCCTGCAGTCTCTCAAGAAACTGGCAGCCACTCATCTGACAGGACCTAAGGTCATTGAGCTCTGCCATTGCACATTTGAAACACAAGACCTCAAAGTAGCCCAGCATATCGGGGGCCTGCTGAATTTCAAGTATGAGTTTAAAAACTTCAGACTGACACCTCTGGACATGTCAGCTTTGGTTTTTGTCATAAACTTGGACCAGGATCTGACTCATTTGGATTTTGCAGGATGTCTCATGGACATGGACTGTTTGGAAGTTCTGGCTGGCTGTAAAAACATAGAGCACTTGAGGTAAACATGCTGAGTGCTGTGAGCTGATGGGTGGAGAGAAGGGTTAAGGGGTTGGAAGGGCAAGCCCAGTATTCATTTTAGAAAGGAGAGAAAGAAGATGTGAGAAATTCTGATCTGAACAGCATAACTTTGATACTGGAGAAATGGATGAAATACTGAATTTAAGAGTGAATAAAGGTTATTAAGGTGATAAATCCATTCCAGATGTATTTTGTATGTGTGTTTCTTTGTTTTGATTAAAACAATCAAACAACGGTGTAGTCAGCGCAGTAAATAAGAGAGAAAATGATAGGTAGTTATTGAAAATACAAAGGCAGGGTGAATCCTGCAAACAAATGAGAAAGTTGTCTAAGTGAAGTCACCATGACTCTTCAAGGAGGATCTCTTTGGTGGAACGAGTCTCGGTGTTTCTGTGAATAACTGAGAGGAACATGTAGAGTTTTCTAATGTGCAGAAGATGAGCAGCCAGGGTGAGAAGTACCTTGACCTGAAGGGATGATGATTTCTGCTGTGAAGCAGAGGAGCAGAAGCAGAGGCATGAAAACTGCTGCTAATGCATATTGTTGTCATTGTTAAAAAGGACAGTAATGTATTGTTCTCATCCCCCATTAAGAAGAGGAATACAGTTTAATTTACTGTTAGTAAAGCTTTCTGATTTAGGCAGGCACAGGGCAGTGCACAGAGTCCTCTACTTCTAAAGAGCGCTTGAGGCAGATACCTGAGGATGGTTGGGCTGTTCCCTTGCATTAGGAGAATGGAATGGGGGATTTTGCAGAGTTCTTCCTCAGCTCTTCCATGCTCAGGTCTGTGCCTATTTCCATTTATGGTCCACGGGATACTAGCACAGGGCAGTGGGACCCCAAGTATTTCAGCTGCATGTTGCTTGTACAGAACCTGTCTAAAGAAGAAGCATCTCCTCAGGCATGTTCCTAATGACCATGGGCCATGCCCATTGTGCCACCACATCTCTGTAGCATGTTCCCTCTGGTCTCCAGGGTCCTGACCCTGGTGGGATGTGCAGTAGGGCCAACTCTTCATCTCTGGCAGCATTTGGAAGTGGTGTCACTGTATCAAAAGGCAGAAGCCATCTCTTGAGTCAATGTGCAAGTTTAATGTTCTTTTTTAAAACAGGTGTTTGAAAAAATAAAGATGCTAAAAAAAGGAGCTTGATACAATGTCTGTTAAAACAAATTCAGGGGTTTGTTTCTAACTCCTCTGTGGGATAGCTTATTTTGGGGGTTGTTGTGTTTATGTTTTTCCCTTTTCTTCATGTTTTAGCTTTCGTAATAGGAGATACGGTGATGACTTTGCTGCTGCTCTTTCAAAGAGCTTACAAGGAATGGGGAGCCTGAAGAGACTAGCGTAAGTCTTTGCTTGTAAGATCAGAGTCTTCTCTTTCTGTCCATCCTTGGTTTCTGTCCTTCACTTTAATGACATCAGCTGACTCACGGCTGCTCTGTGCTGTGCAGCACTGTACACAGAGTAACACAGAGCTATGCAGAGCAGCATCTGTGTGTGTGGCTCTTGTTTTATGCTGGTATTGAGTAGTTTTGTGTTGCCCTGCTTGAAAAGGAGTATAAAATTGGTTGCAGGTGGCAGAGTCAAGCCACTCGTCTCTGTGTGGGTGTGTTGGGAGTGTGGTGCAGGCACACAAGACAGACTTGCCATGTGCTGCACAGGAAATTTGCCCTCCCTCTACTGGGCTTGAATGAGTCTTTCTCTTTCCAGGCTGACAGGTGGGAGGCTCACAGCTGAGGGGATGACTGAGTTGGTCCAGGCTTCATCACAGTGCCTCCAGCTTGAAGAAATAAAGTGAGTGTGTTGTGACCCTCGAATTAGCTGCTCATTCCTTGTGGGGCTGGGGTACTAACAAGAAGGAATCTGTGTGCAGCTTGCAGGACAATCGGATACGGGATCCAAAGTTCAAGAGGGTGATGGACTTGTTCTCCAGAATGAAAAAGCTGAAGAAAATAGAGTGAGTAAAAATGGCTTAAACCTATTAAAACCAGTGACAACTATGAAGCCAAGTATAGAATCACAGAATGTTTAAACCCTCATCAGAGGAGAGCTGCTGGATGTCTCTGTAAGGGGTGACACTTACTCTTAAGAGATGGCATTTGGAACATGTGAGGCACCAAGCTGAGGTACAGATGTTTTAGTGCTGTGCCTGCACAGGTAGGGCTGTGCTGGAGGCCTGGCTCAGTTTGAGGTAGACTCAGCCTCACAGTTCTTACCCCCAGGCATTTTAAAATGATCTCACAGGAGTCCTGCCACCACTGCCACCTCTCCAGGAGTTACAGTGCATGTGCTTACCTTGGTGCCTGGCATGGCTTTTTCCTCTCCTGCCTCCTCACATCTCTTCCCCCAGTTATTGCTGGATCCAATCTAGGAATTAATTACTGGCCTTGCAGTGTGATTAGGAGCGTTTAAAAGCATGTCAGAAAGAGGGAGGAAAGGGGGAATGAATGTACCTGCTCCTCTACTTTCCTGGGCACACTGGGTAATAGCTTGTGGGAAATGCTGACATGTCCCCAGTGAAGCAGCTTATTGGATGGAAAAGGTAGGAAGCCAGGGTGATTTGTAAGCCTCATTCCTTCTTACATTTCTGTTACACACATCCAGCGTGGCTGTGATGGATGATTCCTTTGAGGCTCACAGGAATGGTGCTCTGCAGCCCTGAGAACAAGCAGAGGATTTGTCTCTACAGAGACCTCGTGTCTCATGTTTATTGAGGTTCAACAAATAATGATGCACAATAAACATGTAATTAAAGAATAAATCCTCAGAGGTTGCTAGTACTGTGTCTTCAGGGATGCTTCAGATGTGAGATCACAGGCCACACTACTTTGATATTCCAGATTTAAATCGGATTTGTTATAGCAAGAGTTTAACTGCACTGTGGGTCTGTTGTGTCATCATAAAGTATATTCCTACCTAACCTCAAACGGTTAAAGATTCTTCCGTTGCATGTAGAGGAAATTTCTCTGATTCTAAATTCCTGTGACTTAAGAGAACTATGACCATGATCTGATAGTGCTTTTGTTGTCTCCTAAGTACAAAATTCCAACGTTTTAGAGAAATGGTTTTAAATAAAATAATGTGTGCTTCAGGGTGTTTGTGTGCAGAGCAGAGGACAGGTGCCTAACAAAAGAGCCTGCTGCTGGGTCTAGCAGTTGAAGTTGTTTTATTCCTCCTGTTCACAGCCTGAGCAACAATGATCTTTCCTTGAAAGCTGTTCTCATTTTGGCCAAGGAAGTTGTCGCGTGTCAAAATGCTACTGAACTGTGTGTCAGGTATGAGATCTGTTACTAAAGCGAATACATTGTCTCTTTAGATGCTGTCTTTTTAAATGGACACTGGTTTACAGCTTAACTGTTGGCTAATCAAAGTCAACAAAAAGTAATTTTAAGCCTTTTTGTTTTCTGTTTGAAAAAAAAAAATTTGTATTTATCATTTTATGGACTTTCTCTTCATATTTTTTTTTAATGGGGCATTTTATCCTTTGTCCATAAATTGATCAGCTAAGTTTACTGAAAAGATGTGGATTTAAGTAGCTCTAGCTCTGCCTTCCTTTAAATTACAGGTTTTGGTGTTTTCACAGGTCCAGGATGACAAGAGAAAGGATAGAATTTTTAAATCCTAGCTCTTATGGTTGCTTTGCATTGTAAGTCTAACAGGCCAAATCAATCCTTGGTGTAACTCAAAGGAAAGTCAATTGCATAAAGCTTTTTCTTATTTTTCTCTCTGGAATGGAGTTACTACTGAACCTCTTTCAGCAAACTGCTGGTCTTGCCAAAAGATAAAGAAAAAAACATTCCAGCCCAACTTTCTTAACTGTCTTGTCTGTGCTGCAGCCCCAGTTCAACATGTGGGGTGGCCTGTTGCCCTCTAGCCTCATGGCTGCTCAGTTGCGCTCCTGTGGCAGATGTCAAGGCCCTCTGTAGCACCCAGGCAACAGCTTTGGTCCTTACTGAGCACCCCTACTAAAGAAGTGACATCCTTCCACCTGTGCCCTAATGTTGGCTTGGATCTCTTTTTCAGGAGGGACAGTGTGATTATATATTTTTCTGGCTCTTCTGGGAGAGTTCCAAGGTGAGAAACTGCACTTGGGGTTATGCAGTGTTCAGATTTATACTGATTTAAACCATCAGCTTTGTGTCACCTTGTGACAAGGGTGCTTGAAAATCACTTAACCTTGGGTGGAATGGTTGGGCGGAACACAGATCTTCTAGTTTCTTCCAGAAACCTCTAACCAGCTCCCAAGGGCACCTATTTTGTGAAGCCATATTAAAGGCCAACTATTTTGTATGTTTGCAGATCTTTGGATTTGAGGCAGGAAGAGAATAAGGAACATGTAACTTCAACTGGATCTGTGAAATTGTGGTAAGAGAAGGCATTGAAATGCCTGCTGGTGAAGGTGATTTGCAGATGACAGATGCTGCAGAAAGACAAGAATAGTTGTGTTGATCCTTAAGGACAGAGGATATTTCCACATATGAAAAAGTTTGAAATAAACCTTAATCGGTAAAAAAACCCAACAATAGAAATGCCTATTTAGCCCAGCCAGAGGCTTTGTTTCCTGTGTATTGGGCTCTGCAGCCCTAGTGAGGCAGAGTTCCCATGCTAATGCCCATCTTTGCCAAATGTTCTCATAGCTTCCCAAGGCATGAGCCATATAGTTTTCTTTCTTTCCTGGTCTCCAGAAGACAGTAGTGGATTTCTCAAAATTGGGCATGTTGTCTGAACACGTTAAAGCTGTAAAATGTCCCTCCCTGACCTCCTCTTTCCCTCACTGCTCTGCACAACAGGAACAACTACATCCATCCTTTTCTTGTGGGTGGTGGTACCAGGAGGCTCTGATACCAGGCGTTGTGCTTGCACAGCACCCTGCTAGTGTGTCCCTCTTCACTCCTTTTGCAGCTCTGGCTGCTGAGAGACAGAGTAATGTGCCAGAATTGTGTATCAGAGCAGAGAGTAAAACCTCCCTGTCTTGGTACTGCTGCTGTGTACCCTCATTTGGAGAGAGAGACACCAGAAATGCCTGGGCCCCACTGTGCCATGACTGCTCCTTAACTCTTCCTGTTCACAGCTTGCAGAATTGCAACCTGTCTTCGCAGCATGCAAAGGAGATCGTTGCCATTCTCCAAAGCTGTCCCCGTCTCTCTAAGGTGGAGTAAGTGCTTCCTTTCCTTGCTGTTGAGTGGCTTCAGGCTGGTGGTGGAGAGCAGGGGATGTTACATGTAGAGGGCAGTGAGACATGGGGCCTGACCTCAAGGAAGGGTCCTAGCACTCTGTGCTATATCTGGTGGGGTCCTGGTTAGGGATTTGTGGTGAGGTTCAGCAGGAGATGAATTCTGAACAACCTTCAATTCCCGTGACAGCTGCAGCCTCTGGCTCTCTGAGGCTGTAACCAGAGATGCCAGTGCCAGAGTGGACCCTGCTAACAAAGCAGTGCTACACACTGGAGCTGGTATGGAGCCTTCCCAGGCACACAGCTCCTTCAGTGAAGGGACACAAATTGCTTCTGAGTTCTCCCTTTTGTCTTCTGGAATAAGATGTTTTTGGGGCTAAATCATGAGTCATGTTGTCCTAGAGATAAAACTCTTTGTCTAAAGTTGCTCCATGCAGAGATAAGCAGGGAAGATTGATTCGGGACAGAACAGTCTAGGCAAAAAAAAAAGCAATTGTAGGAAAAGGAAAGCAAGCATATCTTGAGGGCTTTGTTTTTTATACTGTTCAAAACAGTCCCCACTAACTGGAAAATGCCTCAGTTTATCAGGTAACAAGCTCGGAGATGAAGGCTGCACTTGCGTGCTGGAAAGTCTCCCTTGGATATCAATTTCACTGCAGCTGGAGTAAGTCTTGCCTTGTACAAACCCAAACTACCCTCTTTCCTTTAGCCTGGCAGGGACTCTACAGAGATGATGCCAGGAGGCAAATGCCTCACTCAGACTGGTGCTATAGAATCAGCCCGTGACACTGTTCAGGCTGAAGTTGGTCACTTGCTCAGAGCATCATGCTGAGAAACTGGTCTAAGTGCATCCTAAGTGCCCTTTCATTAAAATCCCTTCCTCGGGAGTGAGTGTTTTCCACCGTTTTCTGAAGTGAGATGGTTTCAAGCCCAGAACACACTGATAACTACTTCCACTAGGACAGTCCTTTGTGATTTCAATGACCAGCTAATTCCCCTTTTTATCTTTCCTAGTCTCAGTCAAAACTGCCTCTCTGTTAATGGCATCTGCAGTCTGTTGAAGTCAGTAAATACCTGCCCGAAGGTGATGGAGGTACAAGTCAGGTATGTAGGTCTTGAATCATTCCTAAGGTTTAATCCAAATATAAGAATCTGAGAGTTAGGTTCTGAGGATTTTGTTGAGTCACCTCAGAAGTGGGGGAGGTGAAGAACACATCCAGAGATGATTTCTAACACAGACACTTGGTAATACACTGCTGTAAGCTGATTTTACCAGAGCCATCAACCAGAATTTGCAAAGGTACAAATTTGCAAAGCTGTGTCCGTTCATACATGAGGACAGTTTTAGATTTTCCTGCTTTCTGTCCTGAGAAATTTTGGAGAGAGGGTCTCTGCGGTGTGAGAATCTGTGGGGTGTGGTGACACCTCCTGGAGTGGAGCTGGAAGTTCCCTCCTGTTACTTTCCCTTGGAAACACTGTGGAGTTCAAGTGCAACTATTTTGTCTGCACTTTCTCTAATGGTTCAGGGAAACTGGGTCATGTGATGCTGCATAGTTTGATTTATCCAGGATTTAAAACTAATGGAGATTATTTTTGCTTGCTTTGAGTGTATTTGAAGTGATTGGTGTCACCTAAGAACTTGACAGAGCAAAACCTAACATTCCTAAAACAAATAACCAAAATGTGACACTGATTGATTGATTGATTCCTTCCCTTCTTCACAGCCTTTGTTCTGAGACTGCAGTCCTGAGGTTTACTGAAGACAGAGAGTTTGCTTCCCTTCTTCCGAGGTACAGTGTGTGTGCAAAAATGGTGTTTTCTCAGCATCTCATTGTGTTCTTACATCCTGTTTAGGTACCAAGGGTAACACTTCATCTCACAACAGCTCTTGACACCCCTGCTCTGAATCTAAATGTAGTGCTTTCTCTTGGTTTTCTTAGCCACCCTAAACCGTGACAGTTGTCCACTGCCTTCTATAGTGTTTGATTATGTATAAAACATAAAAGAGACACAAAGATGTTTTTTAGGGGACATTTCAACCCTCAGCATCCTAAGCAAAATAGGCTGTTTAAAGACAGCTGGGCTCTCTGATAATAGTGAATAGTAAAAAACTCAGGAAAACCCCACACCTACAGACCAAATTCCTGAAAGATTCACAGATCCCTGCGTGTTTAAAACCATCTGGTTTGCTACACTTATGTATTCTAGATCATGGTACTTCTAAATCAAAATAAATTTGGAGTTTTATTCTCCCTGCAGAAAATTATGGGTCAAACCATCTCAACCCAAATGTTTTGTTTGAGAAATGGTTTCCTGTTGTTCCTGGGACTGTAGATTCATTTATTTATGTTCTCCATGGACTGAGCCCACTGTAAACCAGCATTTCCCATGGTGCACCCATATCCCACCTCTTTGCCGGGGTGGAACTGCAGGGCAATCATGGGATGCAGCCCAGTTCTTGTGGCAATGCTGGAAAGAGAGTGACAGCCTGAGACACATGATCCAGAGATCACTCCTTTAAGGCACCAGGTGACATTTCAAACTCAGATATTTTAGGACTTGAATGTTCCATTTATTTATGAATAGTCAGTTTTTCGTGCAGATGTGGACTCCACAAATGATGTTTTGGCAAAAGTTGATTTCTCTATCAAACTGCAGCTTAGAAATCTGTCTTGCCACCTTCTCCCCATTTCTCTGCATACTCAAATATCTGGTTAATCACTGAAAGAAAGAAGAGCTTGCTGTTGGCAGGATATGGATGTGGGGTCCCCCGGGGACCTGCCAAGTTGCTAAAGCGGAAGTGTTTTGTCTGGTTTTGTGTTCACTTACTAGGGAAGAGCCTGTGTTCTCTGATGATGATCAACAATATGGAGAGGAAAACCAGACACCTACTGCTTCAAAAAAAATAAGGTACCATGGCAGATTTTCATGGTATTTCATGCATGTCCTGTCCTGAATCCTGTACCTGATGTCACCTTCATCTCCAAGGTGAATCAGAGGAGAGCTGATAAAGGCCCCTTCAGTCAGTCCTTTGTCACTGTGTTCAGAGTCCCAGCCTGCAGCACTAGAGGCTCTGTGGTTAGCGTCTGTGGTCGCCTACAGGAGTCAAAATAGGTTGTCTGGAGTATCTTACTCAAAGAATGCATGTTGTGATGGTGCGTTCCTGTGTCGGCTCCCGAGTGGGAGCTGAGGCAGCTGGTGGTGGCAGAGCTCGTGGTTTTGGGTGGATTCTCTGCTGCTGCTTGGAGAAATGTATCCTAGGCTGGACATGTGTTAGATATGTATCAAACATGCTCTTAGCCTAGCTCAGAGTGCATCTGTCTGTTCTGTGAGGAAGGAGGAAGTTGTGCCTAACGCCTTCTAACCATGACCTTGCAGACCCGGTTCTTCGTTGAGTTTTAAGTTTTTCTTTACCTGGTCTCATTTCAAGGTGTTGGGTTTTTTTTGTGTGTTTTGTTTTGTTTTATTTCATTATTATCCCCTCATTTATTCTCTGATTTTCTGAGGAAATGAAGATTACAATCTTGTTTGCAGACCTGGACTATTGATTTCTCTTTCCCCATAGACTGACAGACAGTCATTTTCAAGCCAGTGACCTGGAGAAGCTGTGGGCAGTCCTGAAGGAATGTAGCAGCATCTCTGAGCTGGAGTGAGTTCTTAACTCTTAGAGTCTTTATCTGCAGTTCTTTGGGATATTGAGAAAATGCCACTTGTTTGTCTGCAGCATTGTACAGAGAAGGTGGTAGAGATGCAGGCTTATAAAAGGCACAGCTTTACATGGGCTGGTCTCCCTTGCCAAGGAGACTTACAGTTCTGGGTCTTAGGGCAAAGGTTGAACAAAATAAGGGCCAGCACAGCCATATAGTCCATGTATCACCACCCGAGGGTTTGGCAGCCTGTGGGAGAGATTTTGAACCTTTGCTCCTCTTAAGCAATCATGTCTCTTGATCTTATATGGACCATATCCCATTGTAATCCTTAGGCTCTAATATCAGAGCCTAATACCCTTCTCCAGGACTAACCTGTGGCTCCTGTGTTGGACCTGTCCAGACTGATCATTTCTCAGAGCTGTAGAATTCTGTCCCTGGCAGCTGCATTAAAAAGCACTGTCAGTCCAGAGGGGCCATGTAGTGGACATGAGGAAAGGATGAGCCCTGAGCTAGGTTTTAGGCTGTCTTGTATTGGTTAAGTCCAGTCTCTGGTTTCCTCATAGGTTTTAGTTGTCTGTGGAGATGGGCAGTGCTTGTGTTGCTTTCAGTAGGATGCCTGTGGTTCTGCTTTCAGAGCTCTAGTTGCTGAGAGATGATTGTGCCTATTGGATTTTTTTTTTGTTCTTATGAAAATGAAATGCCTTTCTTTAACTCTTAGCCTATCAAATAATTATCTGGGAGATGACGGACTCCTGCAGCTGTTTCAGTTCCTCCCAAATTTGGAAAATTTAAGTTCTCTCAAGTGAGTAGCTCCTATTTCTCGTTACTCATGGGTGGGTTTTTGTGGGAGTATTGGTTGTAGAAGCACAGTCCACATTTGGGAAGGGCTCTAGATACTGTGATAGACCCAATAGACTTGAGCATGATCTTCATTACTGTGGGCTTTGCACTGCCACAGCTGCACTTACAGCCAAAGAGTTGGTTTTGCCTTGCATTGATGTCTTGAAAGACAAGGAATTCCATTTAACCATAAGAAAAACATACATGGTGAGGATGGTCACAAGAAAAGGCTGCCCAGATATTGTTGATTCACCATCTTTGGAGATGTTAACCCATCTGGACAATGTTGTGAGCAGCCTCCTCTAGTCTAACCTTCCTCTGAGTTTGACTAGATCATCTCCAGAACTCAGTTATTCCAACCTCAATTATTCTGCGATTCTCTGAACTCTAAAATCAAGGGACAAAGTTAAAAAATGCTGGAATGAGTTGTGTTTGCAGAACTTGGAAATGCAGGCAGAAGTTGGCAAAGCAGCAGTCTGTGAGAGTGTGGTACAAGGGACTGTTGTCACATGTCAAAGGTAAATTGTTACGTAGTTTTGCTTGCAGCAGCTGATTTAATCTCTTCTTCCTGTAGGTTTAATGACAACCAGATCTCCCTGAACTCTGTGTTTTTCTTAGCTCAGTCCTTACCCACATTGGAACACATTAAAACAATGAACCTCAGGTATGACCAGGAGAATTTTTCCTAATTTTTGCTATTTAAAACCTCAAGCTGTGGGTTTTTGAGGAGCGATACAGGAGCATGTGTCTTGAAACTCCATCCTAATTATGTTACTTTCTGGTTACAGCTTAGGACACACGCAGGTGGTTCATCTCACCTTTTGGGAAAGAATCAGGTAAAATCATACCCACTCATCAGCCTAAGCCTTTCAGGTGCCTCCTTATGAAATCTTAACTAGATGGTGACGTGTGATGCCCTGAAGTGTGCCAGTGAAAAAGCCCTTTGGCTCCAAACTCCAGTCAGGTTGGTGGGAGCAGGGTGAGGTGTTCCATGTCTGAGTGATTGACAGCAGCTTGAGGGTATGGAGCAGGCAGCAGCATTGAGCTGCTAATCGGGGGCTGCAGTCACCTGCCTCCTGCACTAGGGCAGAGCAAACACCCAGAGTGCTGAGTAGATGTAGAGCCCTTTGGAGGCTGGAAGAGGGACAGTGAGGCCCTTTGCTTGTTCTGGGGGTAATGTGAATCTAATTCTGGCAGGTGGTGAGAAAAGGCAGACTGGAGTGTGGGACCAGTGCCACAACACCAACTCTTCCCCAGGTGCAGCATGGGGAGTCAGCTACTCAGGGGCAATGACATCAGCACAACTCATGGGGTAAACCATTCTTTCCCTAGGGTCAGAAGTGGCAGCAGATGGAGTAGTGTCCTGGCGCATCCCAAGCATGAAGCAAAAGGACGGTGCTTTTGGTATGGCAGCCCCAAATTCCTGTTGTCACCTTCAAGCGTAGGGAGAGATGGCCATAAGGGTCTGTATCTGTAGCATAACATGTGGAGTAGCCCCATGCCTCCAGCTGTGTCTCCTTGGAGAGCTGTCCAGTGCCCCTCCTGCCTTCAGGGGCAGACTCAGTTCTCTTGGAAAGCAGATATTTCTTTCCTCTGCTTGTTCCCATCAAGGCTGATTCCACATGACACCCCTCTGGAAAAAGGTGCATCTTTAATAATCTCTTCCATCCTCTTCCCTGCTGAAACTGGTCAAGAAGGTCAGTCCCCAAAATAGGACTTGGTTACAAGGGAGAAGGTCTTGGTGTCATTTGGCAAAGTCTTAAAGAGATTGGGCCAACTTGCATCAAACCAGACCAACAGTTTTCTGTACTTTGTGGCCACTGAAGGGACGCAGTGATATGCCAGAGGTGACTGGGTAAATAATACAGCCTCTTGGAATACACTTGGGATGTCAATTGCCACAGGCATGTATGGGAAAATAGAGTGCATCTTTCACTTGGCTGGGCTCAAGGGGATTGTCTTGCTTTCCTGCAGAGGAATCTTCTGCCCATAGATAATGAGATACAGATCTGTCTGGCTGCGACATTCATCCCATGGAGACCTGCCAGTTTGTCACCCAGGAAGGTTTCTGTGGTTTCCTTCTTAGAGAAGGATATGGGATGCACCATTCCCAGTCTTGCTCTGGGAGAGCTGAGACAGTGCTGAGCAGGGAAGGATGCTGTCCAGTCTCCTAAAACAATTTCAGTGCCAGCAATGAGGCTCTGGGGAGGTGAAACCCAAAATTACATGGTATTTTGGTGGACTCGCTCTCTGGAATTAGCTCAGAGCTGGTGAAATCATCTGGTTATTACAGGTTTTGACTCCTCAGTCCTATATTGTTGATAGCAAAATACATGTAGTGGCAGCAAGAGGGTTGCCATGGGCCTGTCCTGGGATTTGAAGTTCTGGGATATGAAGGCACTGTAGCCATACTGTGCTTATGGGAAGCATTTAGCTCTTGAGTGCCTTGTTTGCTTCAGCCTCAGGAACTCCAGACTGGCTCCAGAGGACATGACCACGCTGTGCCAGATACTGTCTCAATGTCCCCAGCTGACAGAAATTGAGTAAGTGTTGTGTTGTTCTCTGTCTGTCTGTCTCCCCAACCCACAGATAAAGAGTTGGTTTTGAGGTTAGCAGCTAGTGTAAACAGGCTCTCCTCCCACCACAGCCTCCTAGAAACCCCACAGAACTTCGCCCAGATGCTTAAATGCATGTCCAGGTAGAATTTATAGAAATACTTGCTTATTGTCCCAGTTTCTCTTGGAATTTGTTTCCTTCCATGTTTTACAGTCTGTCTGAAAATTCCTTGAGTGACCAGAGCATTGAGAGGTTACTGAGCTTCCTACCGTACCTCTGTCATCTGACACTACTGAGGTAATGTTTGGGTTCCCTGCTGTGACTGCTGCCATGAAACATTGGTTTGGGAAGTGCTAGTCACACAGCATATTTTAGGAGAATTAATCAGTAATTGTAGATTAATAAGAGAGGCAAAAAAAATGCAAAAACTCAGACCTGTTCCTGTTTTGTTTCTTGAACCAAATCAGTGCTGAACATTTTATTTTTAGTGATACATCGAGGACAAAAAAAAAGGGCAGGAGGTACCCCCTCTAGGCACAGCACCCCAGATAATCTTCACTTAGCAGGTTTCATGGAACATGACTTCCAGCACCCATAACAGATGTAGGACTTGTTGGTTGACACACAGTGTCAGTGCACACCACTCATTTGTGTGGTCAGCAGCTCACACCAAAAGTGTTTCCTGTCTTTGACACCAGAGGTGTTTCCCGGGAGCATATCAGCCATTTAGGCTGGGAATTTAGGCTAGAGAGAGGTGCTGTCAGGGGCTGGGGCACTCCCACCACCTGGACAAAAAGTCCAGAAGGAGCTTGGCCATCTTTTACAAGATGTAGCATGGAGGAACTGCAGTGTCTTGAGAGACTGAATTTGATCACTTGGAAGGTATCTCTAGTCCAGTGGACCTGAAGAGGAGTTGTAAACCCTTGGTCTGTACTCCTTTTTTAGTCAAAGGAGACTCTTAGATCCTTGCTCACTGATCTCGAGTTAAATGGGGTGGATCCAGCCTTCTGCATCACGAAGAAACAATGGGAAAATTGGTCTGTGTGTATCAGAACCTTTCTTCCTGGGAGCTGATTTTGTTGTTCTTCTTTTCCCCTCCTTATCAGTATTAGGAATAACAGATTTTCTCCACGTTGCACTGTCTTCCTCATCAACTCCATCAACCTCTGTGAGCGGATCAGAATGGTGGAAGTCCGGTAAGACACAGACTGTTCAGAGCTCAGTAGCTCAGCTTTGAAGGGACTACAAAGTTTGTCAACTTTGAAGGACGTTGCTGAAGGACTGTCTTTTATATTTGTTTCAGATCAAGTGAAAATGCTTTTTTGCATTTAGGAGCAAGTACACGAAGCCAAAAGACATCCTGCAGGTACTGACATGCAACACTTGTTTTGATTATGTTCGAAATGTTAGCACAGGTAGCCAAATCTCCTCTTGTATGAAGAATTCATGGGCTGATAGCCAAGGAGCATGGGCTAGTAGCTGAAGCTTTGGGGTTCAATTCTGCTAAGTGCAACCTTGTACCATTTGAGATGCATTGGGATAGCAGAGGCCTGGTCCTTTCTTCAGTGGCCACTGGACTACTTGTAAGGAGAACCTCCCTCAACCTGCTGGTCACAATCTTTTTAATGCGCCCCAGGGGACCACCATCTTGAGTAGCACCAAATTCTTCTCCCAAAGCAACTGAATTGACCCCTAGCCACTGCATTTTCCAAATGTGTGCCTCAGATTTTGCATGATAATCTCCATATGAGCATCCGTGTGATGTGGACATGATACATGCCTGCAGCCTCCCTGGGACTGATGCTTGCTGGGTGCTCTTGTACAGGTGACTGTAATGTATTTCCTGGTAGGCACCAAAGAGATGGCAAAAAATGTGAAAAGATCTGTTTCCCACTTATAATGTGTTGTTACCACCCTCAGGGAGGTCTTACGAGAAGTATCAAACTCCAGCACTGCTGAGGGCGTTCGTCTCGGTGAACATTGCACAGAAACTGGTGTAAAAATGGAGCTGCTGATGGGCAGCTCTTGCTGCGCAGGCTGAGCTTGGTTGCCAGCCATGCTCTAACTCTGTTGCTGTCTCCTGCGCAGGCTGACGGACTGTGCCATCGGTCAAGGGCAGGTAGATGAGCTCTGCAGAGTTCTGGAACAGCATGGATGGCTGTCAGAAGTGGAGTAAGTGGGGACTGGGTTGTTCCTATGGCCTTGAATGGGAGTCACTGATGGAGAGCTGGGTTGGCATGGTTCAGCCTTGCCTGGGTTTTCCCAGCCTGCCTGTGTGTGCTACATGTGTTTGCTCAGAATATTTAGGAATCAAAGTGGATTAGTAGTCACACAGGTCCTTCCTATAGAAGAGGGCTTGAGCTGGTGGAACAATTTCTTTGGGTTTTTAATTTTGTGACTGTTTTGAGGCATTTGTTGCTTCATTTGAGCTCTGTTCTCAGCTTGTGTTCAGAGCTCTTTATTTGAGCTTGCTCTGAGGCTTATGCATGAGGTAGTCTTGCAGGGCAGAAGTTTAATTTAGACAGACCTGTAATGTCCAAGCTGGGATTCAAGTCCAGGAAGCCTGGCCTTTTCCCTCAAGGCTATTCAGAGGAGCACTGCTGCTTATAAGGCTGAGTTTTGGTTGCCCACCTTGTTCTTCTGCCTTTCAGTCTCTCCAGGAATCAGCTGGGAGATGAAGGCCTCAGGTGCCTCTTGGACCACTTACATCAAGTGCCCATTACCTGTTCCCTCAAGTAAGAAAACATTTTGTGAATATGAGGTGCCCTGGCAGGAAGGTGTTCATGTGATTCCCTCATGGAGCTGGTTGTCATGATTCTTGCCCACTCCTGCCTTAGGAGTTAAGATCTGAGTGAGCCATGAGCACAACTCAAGATCTCCAGGCCAGGGTGACTCAGGGTCTGATCCAAAACCTGTTGAAGTAAGTAAAAGTCTTTATTAGTGCCAGCAGGAGATAACAAGGCCCATAATGGGGCAGTGTGACAGAAGTTGACCCAGTCCTCTGCGTATTCAGTTCATCACTTTCCTGTGTACGCTGTCCTCTTTGGGTAACTCAGGGCCCATAGATGCCGTGAGCTTAGCTGTGCCCTACACCCAAGTGTCGCCCAAGTCATGCTGTGTCTTGGAGGCATTTGGTGCATTTAGTGCAGCCATAGATGCCCAGCACCCCACAGACTGCTCTACCTTCGGTGCCAGCTTGAATTTCACTTCTGTGGCTGAGGAGCTTGGGGACAGCCCTGACTTAACACCTAAACCCCTTCTGTCTCTTCCATGGAGTCTCAGCCATAATAGGATTTCTCAAGATGGAGTTTTGCATCTCATAAACACCTTTGCCACATCTGGAAATACCACTGAAGTTCAAGTCAGGTGGGTGTTTCTCCTCAGTAATTTCTGATTCTTCCCTTTATGTTTTCCTCTTAATATCGAAAGTTTGTCATCTTCAGGTAATAATGACAAGGGCCATGTTTTTCAACTACATGCAAAGCTTTGGTCTGTGTCCATTGCTACTGGCCAAACACAGCTGCCAGTGTGGCAGAACTGCTATTCCCCAGGGCCAAGTCATTTTTGTGTATAAAAACACAGGTATTCAGCTGTACTAACTGTGGTCACAGATGTGGCTGTAAATGAACCTCTTCAGAGCAGGAGTCAGAATATGCTCTTTAAAAATGTGATCCCCAGTTCACTTCAGTATGCAGAGAATTCAGGGTGAGTCTGTTGAAAGCAATTTCCAATGTTTTCGACTCACATTTGTGTCTTTATTTTCTTTCCTCTCTGGCAAAAATAGCCCATGGGTTCTGGGCTTGTTGCACTGGTATGAACTGTTTTTTCTCATGGATTCCAGTCACAAGGCTGGGCCATGCTGCAGGTCTGCCCTTACCAATGTTGTATGTTCAGGTCAAGCAGTTGGTCTGGCATGAACCAAATTAAACCAGGGTCCCTTCCATCTGTTCCTGCAGCTGAATGTGGGTGCTGAATCTTTGGGCTGGGCTATGTTAACGCAGCTCAGTCTCCAGTTTTAGCTCTCCCCAGGGCTTGGCAGTGCAGGGACAGGAGACAGACAGGATTGCTTCTCCGACCACCAGTGCTGCCGTACACCAATTTAGCTTTAGGGAAACCTAACTGAAGCATTTCCCTGAGCTGGTTTATGATAGGGAAAGGTGAGCTGGGCTGGGGACCTCTGTCACTGCTGTACTGTGTTCCTTTGTGCAGTTTAATATATTTTTAAATACATAAATATATATAATCAGTAATTTTCTCTCCAAATCCTACACTCATCTGTTTTCTCTTGCAGTTTGTGCTCCAAAGCAACTTTAATCATCAAGTTGACAAGTAGAGATGACTCAAAAAAGATTTTGAGGTAATGATACAGGGGTTTTTTGGTGATTTCTTTAATGAAGGTGGTGCTGTTTTTCTAGGGACAAGAAAGACAAAGCCTCTTGTACCCTGTAGCTCCTGGCACAGTGATATTTTGCACTAATAGATGACAAGTTTCCTTTGATTGGTTTTCTGAGAAGAGCTTTCTCATGTCGCAGAGAATGCCACGTCCCTTTCTCTCACTGCTCCTCCACTGACCGTTCCTCACCTAGGAACCTGTGGGTGTGCCCATGGTCCCTGTCACAGGACAGGGTGCTACAAAGAGCTGCATCAGCATACACATGTACTGTATCAGAACATCTCAACAGATGCTTTTGAAGTGTTGCCAGAATCTTTTTTTGGAAGTCCCGTAAGGCATTTAAGGTGTTGGTGCTATTCTTTCTCCATGGGGAAGGGTTGTGATGCCTGAGATTTCTGGATCAGAAAGCCTGAACTGTTTGTAAGGAACTCAGAATGTTCTCTTGTCCATCCTTTCAGACTCTCAGAGTGCAACTTTCAGCCAGAGCACCTGGAAAAGTTGTGCTTGCTCCTGGAAAAGTGCACTGGACTGACAGAGTACATGTGAGTTAATGTCTGCTTGGACCCCTTTGTCTGGGCTTGTTTGTAAGCTGTTCATCACAGTTACCTTTGGTTCCAGATCCTCAAATAACAACATGACAGTCCAGGCTGCAGAGAGACTTTTCCATTCCCTGAGGAAAAATCTGGGTCCTCTGAAAATCAGGTACTGTGTCACTGTGCTGATTTAGGTACTGATCTGGGGCTTGTCTGGTCATCTAAGATCTCCCTTTCATCAAAACCAAAAGTGAACTGTGCTTCTTCCAAAGCATTGACCTGAGACATTCCCACAGGTGGCTCTTAAGTTTTGCAGATTTAAGTATTCTTTAAGTATTGCAGATACTGATCTCCTGAATTCATACTAAGCATCTTGTAAAGCTGTGGCCATGAACTGTGCTGTCTCTAGACCTCTACCTGCTTTACAAAGAAGGTTGCTAATGCTGGTGAACACATTCCTGCTGTGTACTCACCAGAGGTCTCAACAAAGTATCCTGCAGCTCACCCGAGCAACCAATTCTTCATTTCTCCCAAACTGTGTTGCATTAGAGCACAAGGGCTGGGCGCTCTCTCACTGCTGTCAGTGGTAGGCAGGCCAGGGGGAAGCTGATGTTTGTGTCCTTCTCCATGGGAGTGCTGGGCTGCTTCTCTGTTTGTTCCCAGGTTGCACCCTGTTTCTTACATAGACATGACTCTGCAAAGCAGCCTTTCCATGTCTATTAGAGTGCTGAGCGCTCAGCCAACAGAGGCAGAGTTGGATCTGTGCGTGTGATAAAGCAGAGCTGCTTGTGTTCTGCTTTGCAGCATAGAAGAGCCATGGGTAAGGAAAGAAAGTGTCACAAACCTTCTTGAGCTGGCAGTCCAGGCCTGTGGAAACATTACTGAGATCACGTAAGTAGCACCTCAAGTTCTGGGATCTTATAGATATTTTCTTGTAGCTTGCTACTTTTAAGGAAATGGGATGAAACCAGCACTTTAACTTGCTCTTCTGACCTTTATTCTCTGCCTCTGTTTGTAAGCCATTAGCCAACTTGAAGCAAGTTTGATCCAGATGTCTGGCAGGTAGAAGTACATAGAAGGTTTGTGGACACACACTCTAGCAGGTGTATCAGAATTGCAGAATGGTAGGGGTTGGAAGGGACCTCTGGAGATCGAGTCCAGCCCCTTGCCAGATAAGGGTCACCCAGGGCAGGCCACACAGGAACATATACAGGCTGCCCCCAACCTTCACATCCCTGACCAGACCTTTGTTCATTAATAAAGGTCCAGCAGCACACCTCTCCTCCTTGGCTCTTCCACCACCTGCATCAGTCAGTGCACTGCAAGAGCCTTGTGGAGGGAGTATGCCTCACTGTGTGGCCTTTCCAACAAATATCAGGGTGATCAAAGTCACCCATGAGCACCAGGGCATGTGACCTTGAGGCTACTTCCAGCTGTCTGTAGAAGGCCTCATCGACATCCTCTCCCTGGTTTGGTGGTTTTTAGTAGAAACCCACAACAGTTTCGCCTAATTTGGGTGACCCTTAATTCTTACCCATAAGCTTTCAACATATTCTTCATCCCCACCCTGGGTAGAGCTCAGTGCGTTCCAGTTGCTCTCACACGTAAAGAACAACTCTACCGCCTCACCTTGTTGATCTGTCTTTCCATAAAAGTCCATAGCTTTCCATGACAGCATTCCAGTCACGTGAGCCATCCCACTATGGCTCAGTAATTGCAATGAGATTGTGGCCCCGTGACTGCACACAGGTCTCCAATTCCTCCTGCTTATTCCCCATGCCAAGTGCATTGCTGTATAAGCATTTCAGAGAGGGGGTTGAGTGCAGAGTTTTCACCCTTGATGTGTCAAGGTCTTCTGGTTCTCAAAAATGCTACCATGCTGCCCCACAGGTGCTGAACTACTACATCCAGGGGCCTCTCTAGTAAACCCAGTTACATCCCCCTCCTCTTTCAAATCTAGTTTAAAGCCCTCTCAATCAGGCCTGCTGGGGCTGTAGTGGAAAGCAGACCGTGTTCCTGATCTCCCGTGGGAGAAAGGGTATCCAGATTGGGCTGGATTTGGAACTGGTTTAAATGTTGCAAAACTTTTCAAGATGGTTGGTTAGCATTTGTGTGTCAGCATAGTCCTGTGCCATCTAGTCCTCCTGATTTTTCTTCTGCTAAGTAGCATTTGCTCTCCCTTTAGGAGTTCACAGTCTTACGGTGTTCTCTAATCTCTACCTTTCCAGGATATGTAAAGATAAAACCCTCTTCCAATTAGGAGTAAGGTTCCCATACCTAGAGAACGTGGGATCAGTCATTAGCAGGTGAGAAAGTGACTATTTGTCCTTATTTTCTGCTTGTCCTGAAGCTCCCCATGGGATCAAAAATATCTTTAGAGTGTCTGAGGCTCTAGTCTCCATGGGTTCAGTCCTGGAGTGCCTCTGGGCCACACATGCAGAAGGAATCTTACTCACATGCTCATGTCTTTTGGGCCACCCTCCTTCAGGCCCATACTGGACCTGCATGAGGTAAGAAAATCTACCTACCTTCATTGCAGGACCAGGAGCACTTTGAAGACTCTTAGGACATGCTGGCTTCTGCAGGAATGTGTAGGGAGAGAGCAGCATTAGTGTCTTCTTCCCTTTGTGTGGCTGAAGAAGGCAGCAGCTGTCTTCTCATGCAGCTGGGAAAGGACTGTGTCTCTACACTGGACTCTGGTGTAGATGGGATTCAGCAGGAGAACCCAGAGAGGGCACTTGCAAAGCTCTAGACAGTTCCTGAGCCTGGCCCTGAGGGGCATCAGATGCTGCAGTGGGTGTCTGCTGATCATCACTGGCAGTGGCACTGTGTTTTTATCCTGCAGGTGGAAGCTGTACAAGCCAGAAGCCAAGCACGCTTGCTTCTACCAAAGGGCTTGGGAGAAATGTGCTCAGCTGCAGGAACTGAGGTGAGTTGCCAGGCACCACAGGGGACTCTTTGGGGAAGGGAGTAGCTTGTCCTTGTGTGTGGGGGAGAACACAGAGCAGGGCAGGGGAGAGGCCAGTGCAAGGTCCCAGTCCCTGCCCTCTGGGTCAAAATCGCAGAATCACAGAATGATAGGGGTTGGAAGGGACCTCTGGAGATCGAGTCCAACCCCTCTGCCAATGCAGGATCACCCAGAGCAGGGGGCCCAGGATCCCCTTGTCCAGGTGGGTTTGGAATCTCTCCAGAGAAGGAGACTCCACAGCCTCTCTGAGCAGCCTGGGTCAGGCTCTGCCACCCTCACAGTAAAGAAGTTTTTCCTTCTGTTCAGGTGGAACCTCCTGAGTTCCAGTTTGTACCCATTGCCCCTAGTCCTATCACAGGGTACCACCAAAAAGAGTCTGCCCTCATCTTCTTGACACCCACACTTCAGATATTTATAAACATTTATAAGATCCCCTCTCAGTCTTCTCCAGACTAAACAGCCCCAGTTATCTCAGCCTTTCCTCATAAGAGAGATGTTTCAGTCCCCCACTTAAAGTGTTTGAATGGAGAATAGAAAAGCCCCATAGACCTAGTGACTTACTGTGGCATCCTTTGAAGAATACCAATAGCTCAAAGTCCAGATGGAGATCAGTGACAAATGGTGTCCCTCAGGGATCCATACTGGGACCTGTGTTGTTTAACATTTTTAGCAATGACATAGCAGGATCGAGTGCACCATCAGCAAGTTTGCAGATGACACCAAGCTGGGTGGTGCTGTCAATACATCAGAGGGACGGGATGTCATGCAGAAGGACCTAGACAAACTGGAGAGGTGGGCCCAGGTGAACTTCATGAGGTTCAACAAGAGCAAGTGCAGGGTCCTGCACCTGGGCAGGAACAGTCCCCACTGTCAGTACAGGCTGGGG
>JANHGN010024176.1:0-26089 GCA_024605025.1 Megaceryle maxima
CCTCCAGTCCTATCACTGCCTGACAGCCTAAAAAGTCCCTCCCCAGCTTTCTTGTAGCCCCCTGAAGATACTGGAAGTAAACTCATAGAAGTGGGAATCCATAGGAAGACATGGGGACTGATAAAGTTGCTATGTCTACATAGCATCTAAGCTGATAGCGTATTTGTCTATCATAATATCCTAGACAGCCAGAAATTACGTCCATTGGTTAGCAAATATTTTTACCTGAAGTAGAAGTGTTTGATTATCTCTCTGATATCTCTCAGGACTTTCTGGCTTCTCTCCTTTTGCTGCTGGTTTTGAAGTGCTCCTCTTGGTGACTACTGCGAAAATTTAACAGAAGTAGAAAAGGGTTTTCCAATCTACCTGCAGTACCTTTCCAAGCATAAAATATGTTCTGGCAAGCCTACGAGAGCAGGGAAAACTTGCCACAGCTACAGTCACAAGAACTTCAAAGAAGCTTGAAGAAAAGAGTTTCAGAACTTAGGGTGACCTTTATCCCCAACACTACCACACCACAATATCTAGGCAATTACTAATTTTCTTGGCTTGTATAGAAAGCAAACTTAAGTTTTCTTAAATAAATGATGAATAGGCTGATGACAGAGCTGCACAAGCATCTAGCCTTGAATAAGTTTTGCACTTGTTAGCTCATTTCAGTCAATTTGGAAGAGGCACTATTGTCAAAAGGGAAAAATCAGTCAGTAGGCGTACAGACCCACACTGCAGTTTACACTAAAGGCAGGAAGAACTCCCCACCTTGGAATGGCTGTGGCTAAAGATGTCTGTCCAGTTGGTACGTGCACAGTTCCAGAAAAGCCATCCCAGGGTCATAGCAGCCTCTGCCTTGGCTGAGCAGATCACAGACAAGACAGTCAGCTCAGGTTATTTTAAAAGATTTTGAAGGGAGGCCAAGAGTACCACATGTATATGTATGTACACACGAATATTTTTAGGGAATTTAATGAAGGAATACCAACGTATTCACAATATGGAATTATTTTGGTACACCGGACACAAACACACAGAGATACAAGTATCAATAGCTGAGCTGCTGTTAATCATCTTGGTGTTGTACCTGTTCCAGAAGTATCATTTCTTTCATGTGACTCTCGGGATTTAACTGTCCTTTGCAGAACAGTAACCTATAGAAACAAGATTAGATATCTGTGCTGAACATCTGACTTCTCCAAAGTTGCAATGGTCAAGAACAAATCTTAGCATAAAATGAGGTATCCAAAGGAACAGCATTACCTCATTTCTACCACAAGACAAGGAAGACATTCACAAGTGAAATGACTGCGTTGAAAAGTTTCTTTTATCATGGCTGAGTTTTGCCATTTCTGCCTTTTTTTTTCCTCACCAAAACAGTTGGAAAGTAATCCAGCCAGATTTGCTGGCTTCATTAGGATGACAACAAGCACCTCAGCATGAAAAGTTGCATTTTGGGGACAGAGAGGAGAAGAGAAAGGTGAAGATTGTTATTTCCTCCTTTCATACTCCTTCTTGCCTTCGCAAGACAGAGAAACACGAACCTTGATTTATCAGCACATTCACTCAAGCTACTGAACAAGCCCAGGATAAAAGCTAACTGATAAAACTACTGAGACAGGATTTGAGCTCAACTCAACTGTTGAGCTGAAATCCACTTCAAAACAAGAGACCCCAATGCTTGTCTTCAGGTTGATGTTATATAATAGGCCTAATTTAAAGCCTATTTTTTTCCCTCCTATACCAGGGAATTTTAAAACTTCTGTGAGATTTTTGAACTGCTTGAGCAGTGCAGAGCAACCACAAACAATGCAGCATTATTTCAGCCTTTTTCTGCACCTTATTCCAGGATAAATCCTGTATTCCATCCTCTGTATGTTCAAATCATTTACGGTTCATAACTTTAAGTAGCTTCAACTACCTTGCCATTCATGTGCACTGCCATTTAATCAATTTGACGTCATTTCTGAAACATTCAGTACAATATTGTGTAGAGGGAATGGTTCTTCTGCAGACTCCTGCCCAGGAAACTACTGCAGCAGCCTCAACACTGCTTTATTCTTTACTGAAGCCCTAAGAAACAGGCAGTCTGAAATAGCTGATCTTCAAACATCACAGCTGGTCACCTTCTGCCCTTCCTTTTTTAATTTTTCTTTGTGGTGTTCTCTCAAACTTCTTGATGACCTTTTGCCTGATGGTTTCAGACTCCTATCTGACAATTAGGAGGCTGATCTGGAGGTATGCTTTGAAAGGCAGAAGGGGACTGATGCTAAGAGTACCTACTTTCATTGTGCTTGCTCCTACTTATGTCACCAGCTACACTAAAACTTGACATTGCTAAAGAGCTACAGATCCCACTTGCTTTGGGATCATTTAACATCTTTTGACTTGCAGGCCGTATCTTCTGTGCGGTCAGCCTCTGGGGTACAGATCTTCATGTCACAATCAAAACCAGAGTTCTACAGAAAAAAAATGAAACTTGCCTTATGTGGAGGCTCTTTGTGAAAATACGTAACTTCTCCTTTGTCCATTCCCACTAAAGCCAGGAGATGTTGAATTTTTTTTCTATCCTCCAATTCCCTGGAATTCAAAGAGAGTTGTCAGCACATTGCTATTTTTAAGTACATCAAGACACCATGACATACTGTCCTAGTTTTCTTGTTAATGCTTACAAGTTTTCAAAACTATTGTGGTTCTTGAGAATACAGCATTAAAAACAAACTTCTGAAGACACTGCCAATGTTGCTGATATAATAAGGATACCACTGGCACTGGGGAGCATTCCTTTTAAATATGACAACACTACATAGGCTGACACAGCATTAGCACAGGGTGGTAAACAATTTGCACTCCAGAGTTAAAAAAATCCTTTCAGATCCTTCATTCAAAACATTGCAAGTGTCCATTGCTTTTAAAGCAAACTACATTAAAGGCTCTATCAGACTTTTCATCACACTCTTGAAGAACCAAAAATGCACCAACACGCATTTTGATTTAAGTTCTTAAAACTTTTAACACAAAACTTGATATCACCTAGAAATGATCTGAAGAAGGTTGGGAACGCCTTTGCCACTGTCAGCTAGTCTGGTACAGCAGGTTATATTCCAGATCACCAGTGAAATGGCATTAAAAAGGAGTGGCTGTCAATGCAATCTCAGAGTGAGGGGGAACTATTTGCTTTTGTATTTTCTATTTGAGCATGTTTTTAGAGCTGAGGGAGGAAACTTTGTCAGTCTGTATATTGGCTTTGTGTAACAAGATTTTGGTAGCATGGGGGCTACAGGGGTGGCTCCTACAAGATGCCAGAAGCTTCTCCTGTGTCCAATAAGCCAGAGCCAGCCAGTCTAAGACAGACCCACTGCTGGCCAAAGCTAAGCCCAACAGCAACAGTGCCTCTGTGATATTTTGAAAGAAGAGCTGCTGGGAAACAGCAGCCAAAGAAAGGAGTAAGAATGTGAGAGAGCAAGCTCTGCAGACACCAAGGTTAGTGAAGAAATTGGAGGAGGTGCTCCAAGTGGTGGAGCAGAGTTCTCCCTGCAACCCGTGATGAAGACTACAGTTAAGCAGATTGTGCCCATGGAGGTTAATGGTGGAGCAAATGTCCACCTGCAGCCCACATTGGACTGGAGCAAGCTCCTGGCAGCAGCTGTGGAGAGAGAAGCCCATGCTGAAGGAGGTGTGCTGGAAGGACTTGCGACTCTCACATGCTGGAGCAGTCTGTTTCTGAAGGACTGCACCCTGTGGAAAGGGCCCACGCTGGGGCAATTCATGAAGAACTGTAGCCCATGGGAAAGACCCACACTGGAGAAGTTTGTGAAGGAGTGTCTCCCACAGAGAGGACCCCACACTAGAGCAGCATAAGAGAGCAAGGAGGAAAGAGCAGCAGAAATGTGTGATGAACTGACCACAACCCCATTCCCCTGCATGCTGCAGGGGGAAGGAGATCGAAAATTCCCGAGTACAGTTGAGGCTAGGAAGGGAGAGGTTGGGAAGGAAGGTGTTTTAAGATTTATTTTTATTTCTCACTATCCTACACTGACTTGATACATTAATTTTGCCAAGTTGAGTCTTTTTGCTCATAATGGTAACTGGTGAGTGATGTCCCTGTCCTTATCTCAACCCATGAACCTTTTGGTCCTATTTTTTTTCCTCCCCATGTCCAGCTGAAGAGGGGAGTGACAGAACAGCTTGGTGGGCACCTGGTGTCTGACCAAGGTCAACCCACAACAGTCTGTTTAAATCAGAACCTCTACATTCAAACTAGCAACTCACAATTCAAATCTGGATCCCTGTTCACCTCCTGCTCTTCCTTCTACTACCAAAATAAGAGGAATAATAAGCAGAAACATATTTAGCAACCCAACAGATTGCACTCTACCTCCAAGACTGGTATGATTTCATAGGAGCCCTCCCTGGGAAGAGTGACATAACTGCTTCTCTGAAAACTCTCAGATATGGATGAGAAATAGAATGCAACACATGCAATTGGTACTGCCAGTGACCCAGCCCACTGTCAAAGACAGCACACCTGATTTTCAGCCGGTCATTCTCTGAGTAAAGGCGAAGGACATGTTCCCTCTCCTGGAAGAGGTAGACTTGCATATCACTCAAAGCCTTTTGCAACTCCACAATCTCCTCTTCTCGCTGATTTACTTCCCACTGCAGTTTGTGCTAGGTAGAGAGAATGAGGTACTTGAAATGATACAGAGCATTGAGTAACACATATAAACTTGAAACTGCTTGGGCTCTGAGCCTGAAACTAGTATAGAACAAGTTGAAAGGAAGTATTTTATTCTCTCACAAAATTTGAGCAGATGAGGTCAGTGTTGGAAAAATTGTTTAAATAATATTTTTCAACAGGACTTTCAGAACTCTAAGAATCATTATCACTATAGAACAGTCAAATAAGGCCTAAACTAAGGTCTTCAGTTTTCAGTGGCTACACTTCCGCACTGGCAGTCAGAGTGGCACAGGTACAGGGAGTCTGACATCAACAAAAACCTTGAAAAGCCTCTGTAACAGCACTTACTCTTGAAAGAAACATTAAAATATCCATAAGGATATAAGAGAAATCTGGCTAGTTACTAAGTTCCATTAATGATTTTCTACCTGGTATGGAAACAAACCTTTCAGAAAACGATTCCCACAGTAAAAGGTACTGTTTTGGAACCTGACCCTCTTTTTTCCCCTAAGTTGAATGAAAATAACTTGTACACCACGTATTTCCCAAAGGCTTTCAGGCTGATTCAAGCATGGCCAATACTCAAGAAGGCAACTCAGTCACCTCCGAAGTGATTGTTCCATTCTGAAAGAGCCATTCACAATTACAATGATGACTGCTAGAGATGTATGCTGTAAGGCATATCAAAGTACTGAGTAGCAAAGATATTCTGTAAGATTTTTTTCCCTCTTAAAAGGCAAAGATTTTTAGGTTTTGGAGTCTCTTTTAAATTTGCATTTATTTGCTGTGTACTGTACTGCTTAATAGCCTATGGCCAAGCTTATGAATGCCATTGCAGCAAATACAAATTATACCCATATCTCAAAGTCCATTAAATTTGGGCAAAAGAGCAGTCATCCTTCACTATGAGAAACAAGGGAAAGAAGTTGGACAACACAGGAACTGAACATCTAAACTCAGGCTTTAATTAAAACCATAAACAAACAGAAAACAAACACACCCAGAAAGAACCAACCCACTATGAAGATATAACCAACACATATAGTAACTTAAGAATAGCCTACAGTCACATTTCTGTTTGCTTTGACAGAGGACAGACAGATTTTAGAATCAGACCCTGATTAAAGCTACTTATCTCAGTTTTACTACATTACCAGTATATCTTAAGACCATCTATGCAGAGTTTTCAACCAAAGAAAAACTCTTAATACGTAGCCCATCACCACTCAAAAACTCTTTTCCTAACCTGTTCATCATATGTTTCTTTGTAGCTCTCCAGCCTTTTTACTAAATTCTCATGTTCTTCATCAAAGTCAGCAATTTTCTTGCAGTAGTATTCCAGCAGCTCCCTGGAGGGAAAGATAAATGCCAAGTGCTTGTTGATTGAAGGGAGAGGAGTAAAGTCCTCCTGACTAGGAAACTGGGAACTAGCGTTATCTGGATGAGACATGGGGGGGGTGCCAGCCAGCCTGAACAGGAACAGCTCCTAGTGACATGTAAGCTTCAGATAATATAAAAAAAGGAGTTAAAATTAGATCATCAATTTTAATACAGGTTCAATTTCAAACACATTTTAGCTTGTCTGTATACTCCTGGTATTAACAGAAGATGACAGCATTTGGGAGAACAAAAACCTTTGATATAATACAGCTTGCAGGATTACTATACTGTGGAGATGGGGCCAACTGATTGAAAAGGGAGAAAGTAAAATGTTAGGGAAGGAAAATGTCAAGTTATTTAGGGACAGTGAACACAAAAGTAAGAGAAAGAAAAAAAAAAAGCAGAGAACGAAGTGGACAAAAAGTCCATTGCTATGCAATTAGAAGCAGCAGGTGCTCTAAGAATTCAACAGTAAGTTGCAATCTGTGTCAGAATCACTATCTGATATCCAGAGATAAAAACACTTTCTAAAGAAAGACTGTTGAATAAAGACAATAATTTAGGTTAGTTGATGCAACAGCCACCATAATTTCAGGTGTAGGTCTAGGAATCTACAAGCTTTCCTTTCTAGTGTGCTTGATGTTCTTAACCACATAGGTTGTACACCCTTGATGGTGAAGTAGAAGCTTCCAAGTTCTTGAATCTTATGTTAAAGTGCTAGATGGAAAGCACATCAGTACTACATAAATCAAACCATGAATACAAATGTATAATCATATAATTTATTTCTCTTTTAAGCAGTGTTTACTGCACTCATTTAATCTGCTCAAGCATGCACCAAACTAGCTGCACACAGTTTGAAAGTCTTGGAAAGTGTTCTTTCCATTATTTCTGTTGATCTGACAGTCACTTTGATTTTTAAGACTACCCTAAGTATCTGTAAAGCAAAGAAGCCTCTTTGCTAAAGTATGCTTAACAAAAACACAGTCCAGACTGATTCTGGAGTCAGTACCGGAACTTTGATCACAAAGTGATCTGGTAGGTGACACTGAGGGAGCAGTGACCCTTACGGACTTGCTCAACAAGCCTGCTTGTATCAGAATCCCCGTGCACTACATCCAAGGACATGTGCTAAAGTCCTGACACTATAGCTGAGTATTAAATATGATCATTTCATATTATTCATGTTCAAGAAACTTAACCCATCAGCTGTGCCCAAAAACGCCTTACACAGCACACTCGGAAAAATAACAAGAGGAGAAGAAACCAGGTAACATAGGCAAGAAACGAATACTTTTATTAGTGAACTACAGAACAACAGAAAGGCATAAAGAAGCTCAGCAAGCACAAGGGTAGACAAAACAATAGCTTAAGTTAAGCCTGGCTATAGGATAGAAATGGAAGAGCTCCGGGGCCAGGGCCCGAGGGCAGTTTCGGCGCAGGGTAGCTACGGAGGCAGCCCCCACACTACCTTCGGGAGAGAGGGGAGGTCCGCGGAGAACAGTCCGTCGCGCTCATGGTCTGAGCTCACCACGAGTAGGGGGCAGAAGCTTCAAGTCGGGGCTCAGCTGGGCCCGCCTGCTGCCCACAGGTGCTCGGAGAGGCTGGCGGAGGTACAGGCGGCCGGTGCAAACAGAAACTAGGGAGTCTTCCAGGCCCCGATGAAAACGGCCCTAGCCCCGTGAGAAAGCCCTATTGCCACACAACCCAAGGACAAGTTCCCGAGAGCACCGTGAGCTGGAAGGAGAGGAAAGGCGGCCAGCCAGCACCACCCGACCACAGCCGCCTCCTCAAGGCCACCTCTCGCGAGCTGTCCTAACGGCAAAATAACCGCCGCTTACTGGCCCTCCTCAATTTAAACGGCGAGTTAACCCTCCTCCTCTAATCACAGGCTGCCTTCCATGCGGAGCCTGCCGCCTCTAACCAATCAGTGCTCGCGACACGGGCGGCGAGGGCTCCGCACCGGCACGTCCGGCAGCGGTCGGCCTTGAGGGTCCCGCGCGTGCGCGGTGGCTGCACTGCCTCGGGCTGGCGAGCAGCTTGGTGGTGCCTGTTGGGGGGGTTGTTTGGGAAAAAATAATGGGGCCTTCGCTTAGTTAACGCTGTTTTTGTGGTGGCAGAGCTTAGGACTCCGGGTAAAAATAAACGCAACCTGCAGCTGGGACTCGTTTTATCAACAGCGGCAAAAAAAACCAAACCCAAACATTCATCTGTCTTTAAAAACACAGACAGGCAGTGGCTTAAATCCTGGCTGAATAATCCACTTTTTTTTTTATCGTTTAAGTGCTTTATAGCCTCCATCCCTTCCCATGTGCAGCAGCACTCAGTGTTCTCACCATTTATACAACACACAATTTCCTAGTTTACTTACTAAGCGCGTTAGGAAGAATAAACTGTACCCTAATGAGGTCATTTTAATAAGCTAGGTCGTTTTCCTAATGTCTCTTTAAAAAGTGGACTTCATAACAAAAAAAAAAATTATCTAGTCTTACGTAAAATTAAGGTTCTTCAGGTTAATTTTCTCAAATAAGAGGAAGACAGGTAATAAAAATGAGGGTAGATTGTTTTCTGGGCAAGGTGTGGAAGATAGGCTGCTCTTAGACTACCTGCTCTCTCCACTTCTCATCAAGAAAAAACATGAGTCCAAACATATTAATACAAATCCAAACCAACTTTAACAGTCTAGACGGAAATTAACAAAAAAATGGCTCTCAAAACAAAGCTTTTGCATGGAATAGGTGCTTTCTAGCATGGACTTTTTCTCCTCTAATGCTGTCTAAATGACTGGAAATTGGGTACATTGGTGATTGTGCTGTTGGGAATAGATGAAACACACACACACATGCATTTCCTCTAAAGAATCTGGTACAGCTTATCAGAAGAGAGACACAATCACATCATCAAAAGAAAAAAAAAAAAAGGCAGGAATATGTAGAAATATAATTCTAGGTCCTGATAAGGAAACATCTGCACTCCACATGCTTTCAGAGCTATAAAAGTATCAGGCAGCCACATCAGGAACCCTCTGCAAAATACAAGGTGGCATTGCAACAACACAGTAACCACTGGCAAATTCTTTCAACATTTTATACAATCACTTTGCTCTTACTTGTAATTTTTTGTCAGAATTAACCGTTCTCATCTGAGACGTTTGTTCCCCGTGACACTTTTCAATCTGTCAGGGATGTGATGGACCTAAGCCTGTCAGAAGCAGATCAACCTCATGGTAATGGGAGGAGGAAATTAATTCTTTCTGAGACAGTAGTACACCAGGACCAAGGCTGGAATAAAGAGAAAGAATAAAGCAAGATATGGAATATGGTGAAAACTGAAGGCAGGATTTGGGTTTAAAAAATACCAACATGTAATTCTTCTTGGAGGACTATGTGGTAATGGGGAGGCCAAAGAGGTACTGAGCGAGTCCTTACTTGGGGGGACTTGACTTTGGAATGAAAACATTCTGTATGGGGAGAAAGATCAGCAGAGCCTGAGGGATGATTGTGGAGTACGTTGCACAGCTTTGTTATTAATTAAGGTCCTGCCCCTTGGGTTGGGGCAATCCCTAGTATCAACCCAGGCTGGGGGATGAAGAGATTGAGAGTGTCCCTGGAGAGAAGGACTTGGGGGTGTTGGTGGATGAAAAGCCGGACAGGAGCTGGCAGTGTGTGCTCATGGCCCAGAAGGCCAATCACATCCTGGGTTGCATCAAAAGATGCGTGGCCAGCAGGTTAAGAAAGGTGACTCTGTCCCACTGCTCTACTCTACACCAGCTGGAGTGCTGTGTTCAGCTCTGGCGTCCTCAGCAGAAGAAAGTCATGGACACATTGGAGCGAGTCCAGGGGAGAGCCCCAAAAGTGATGAGAGGGCTGGAGCACCTCTGCTGTGGAGAAAGGCTGAGAGTTAGGGTTGTTCAGCCTGGAGAAGAGAAGGCTCTGGGGAGATCTTACTGGGGCCTTCCCCTTCCAGTACTTAAAAGAGGGCCTGTCAGAAAGATGGCCACAGACTTTTTAGCAGGGCCTGTTGTGACAGGACAAGGGGTGATGCTTTTAAACCAAGAGGGATTTAGACTGCATATAAAGGAGACATTTTTCACACTGAGGGCAGTGAGAGCCCAGCCCAGGTTGCCCTGAGAGGTGGTCGCTACCCCATCCCTGGCATTCCAGGTGAGGTTGGCCAGGGCTCTGGGCACCCTGCTCTAGTTGCAGATGGCCCTGCTCTTTGCAGGGGGATTGGACTGGATGACCTTGACAGGTCCTCTCCAACCCAAACCAGTCTGTGATTCTACAAATGACTTCTGACCGGACTTCTGAGATCCTAACAGAGTGGCAGTAAGAGGCATGGTCTGGGCCAGAGATGGTGGGGTGCCAATAGAAGTGTTTGTTGACTGGCCGTAGCACCCCGGTTGAGATCAAACTCCATCGCGGCCAGCACAGCGGCCGGTCATGGCCACCAGCAGCGGCCGTCCCGTGAGGCGCCCACCCAACGGCCCCGCTGCCGGCCTGGGCCTGGCTCCACTCTCCGCCCCGCCCCGCGTCCGCCCCGCCGACTGCCTATTTTCTGTCCACGTTCAAAACCCGAAGATAACAACGCGCCAAAGCCGCTGGGCACCGGCTGCCGGGAGGCAGCACCCGAGGGCTGGGTGGGAAGTGGAGGCTGCCTTCGGCGGCCCCACGGGCCCTGCGGCGCCCAGGTCCCAGCGGCTGCCGTGGGGCAGGGCCTGCGGGCAGGGGCGGGGCCTGTGACGGGGCCTGTGACGGGGGGCGGGGCTCCCGGGCCGCCTCCTGACGTCCGGCTCAGACAATGGGCAAAACGGCCCTTCAGCACCGGAAGTGAATGGCTCGAGTTTCGTCGCACATTCCTCCGCGGCGGAAGTGGAGACGGCCCCGCCCTCTTCGCTCCGTAGGTCCCCCTCCTTTCCCGGCCGCCCCGGAGGGGGTAGTGAGGGGCGGCGGGTGGAGCAGTCTCTCTCTTGGGTCTGCCGAAGAAGTGTCTCCGGGAGCGGCGGTCCCGGGAGGTGGCCGGTTCCTCGGCGATGGAACCGCCTCGCCGTAAGAGCGGCGGAGGGACTACTTTTTGAGTCGGAAGGCAACAGCTCCTCCTGTTTCCGGGGGAGGGCTCAAAACGAGCCGCGTAACTTCCGGCGAGCTGGAACGCGAGCGAGAGGGGCTCGGCGCGGGGGGAGGTAGCCCCGGGGGACGGGACAACAACACTCGGCGGGAGCCACCCCCGTCGCCTCGCACAGCCGCCCCGCCCTCGCCCCTGACGCCCCCCAGCCTAGCCCCAGCGGCCGTCCTGCCCGGCAGACGCCGGAGGATGCGCCTCGGCCACCGGCCCAGCCCCGCCGGCCGCCGCTGAGGGCTCCCCTCACCGCCCTTTTCCGCCCTGCTCCGCCGCGGCCCTCGGTGCGCTCTCCCTGTCGGCGGCACCCTCCCCCTGCGGCCATGTCGGGGGGCGGCGGGTCGCGCTACGCGGCCGAGTTCGTGCCCCCTCCCGAGTGCCCCGTGTTTGAGCCCAGCTGGGAGGAGTTCAGCGACCCGCTCGGTTTCATCGGCCGCATTCGCGGCCTGGCCGAGAAAACCGGCATCTGCAAGATCCGGCCCCCCAAGGTACCGCCCATCTAGGGCCTGGGGTGGGGGCAGGGCGGGGGACCAGGCTGGGCCCAGGGTGGTCGGGAGGGCTCGCTGTGTGCCTTTGGCTTTCAGGGGTGCGACAGGAGATGCGAGCTGGACTGGGGTCTGGATGGCAGCGCGGCGGACGTGGGGATCCCCTTCCCCCACTGCCAGTGCTCGCCTGGGGCTTCGTGTGTCGCTTTCCGTAGGCCTCGGTGTCTGTATCAGGGGCGCCAAGGAACCTATATAGTCCTTGGCCTCAGAGCTGGGTTTTGTATAAGCTGCTTTAGAGCAGGTGAGAGGGTAGGATGTCTGGGGCTTCACACTCTTTTTACTTTAAAAAAAAAACCAACCCAATCCAACAGCCTACTTGTGAAAAACTCTGAAGGCATTATAGGTGATACCAGCGTTTGCTCTGGGAGGGGAAAGAGGGAGGAGGAAGGCAATTTATTTTTAACGGATTGTTGTTCATAAACATAAACTTTAAATTGTTAGTAGATGCATGGCCAACCTGTTTGTGCAGGGGAGTTATGTTTATGCATAGCAGTTTAGAAGCTTAATCTCTCCGATGACTTGATCATAATTGTATGGTAACTTGCCTGATGGCCTGGTAAACTGGCCCCTTGGACAAGATCATCAGGCAATTTGGCAAAAGGCGGTTGGATCACTTCATAATTGAAGTAGAAAGAGACTTTAAATACAGCTGTAAAATAAGAGACTTGAAAATACTGGGAGAGAGGATGAAAAAAAAAAAAACAAACTGGAAAGAAAGCGTGTAACTGAGAACAACATGGATATGGGGGTTGCTGATTAGATTTCATGATCCTTTCTCTCCTTCTGACCTGCCTGGGTTGTTGGAATCTGTTTATTTGGTTTAATGGCATGGTGAAAACTTGACCTTCCAAGGGGCTGCCCTTTCTAAAATAAGCAGAATGGCTTAGATTGAGAGGCCACAAGAAACCGATCTGGATCCTGTTCATTGGGAACAACTAGAACTTTCCTGGCCGTCGAATGCATTTGTCTTTCTCCACGATTGCTTTGCCATTTGCGGTGCAGGGTTTTGCAGGATGCGTGCTTCAGGTTGATTTGCAGCTTGCAAATAAAGACGAAATCAGACTCTCTCTACTAACCTTCCTGATTTATTGTGCTTTTCCATTGTTAGAAGCTGTAAATATTTTACGATTGTGTCGGAGACCTTTATATGCAGCAGCAGTGCAAATAATAAATATTTAGTGTGGCTTTGTCCGCCCGGAATGGGGCGTCCTGACTCCGTTTTATTTACTGCCAGGTAGACAAGTTGCTGCAACTTAAGCTTTCTTAAAAAGTATAAAAAAACCTGAGTTATACTTGTTTGGATTTTGTAACACACTTTTGAGAGATGGGTCTAGGAGGCATTTGTGGTTTGAGAAAGTCGTTATTTAACTCTGCCTTTCTGTTAAAGGCCCCAACTCCCAACTGGTGATCTTATCTTTATTGAAATGCCTGTAGACAAACATGAAAAAGGTTAGATGCATAACAATGTGCTTTATTTAATCTTTGTCTCTGTTGATGGTGAGAATTTTGCAATGTGCAGGATATAGAGAACTTTTTAAAAGGTAAATAAATAACCAACAAGTTACAGGGTGTCTCTTGTATTTAAACTCTGTGTGAGGTAATGCCTAATGAAATGCCTTGAACCTTATTTTCTTTATATTTTTAATTCTCTAAGGATCTCTTTCTTCAAGCTAAAATATCATGGGAAGAACGTCATTTTAAAAGCACAAGAATGTAATAAAATTGGAAGATGATGTCACCAGTTGTACTAAAACTCATTTATTCTCGGGAGCTTGTTTACTCGGGCATTGTTAGTCTTCTATTTTGTGCACTTTTTGAGAAATTTCTTGAAGCAATAAAATGTCTTTCTGTCTCTGTTTAGGATTGGCAGCCTCCATTTGCATGTGAAGTACAGAGTTTTCGTTTCACTCCGCGAATTCAGCGCCTGAATGAACTGGAGGTGAGCTTTTCCACTGTTGACATAACTTTGTGTTTGCACTGAAAGCGGTAGGTCTCCTTGCTTGAGATTTGCATCTTGGCAGATTCTTGGATGGGGGGGGAGACCTTAGAAAGCCATAGACCACATCAGTGTTTAGACTTGGCAGTGGTAGAAGTCATATAAAATAACTCCACAGCTTTGAGAAAAGTCTGGGTTTTATTTTATTACCCAAAATAACCACAACGAGTTTTTCACATTCAACTGGAAATGTCTAAAGTGAATGCCAAGTACCATGTTGGGTAGTAGGAGAAGCCAGTGTCTAGCCTTCAGAGCTCCACAGGCAATGATTTGTTGTTGTTTCTTTTTTTTTCCTTAAAATATTTACTGTTGTTCTGAAGCCACTTGTTACATTACACTCTCTTGATAATGCCTTAAAGTGAACTTTTTTTTTTAATAGGCTTATTATAGTTGGTTAATTTTGCAATTAAAAAATGTAGGGGAGCTTTCTTGAAAGCAGGATGAGTCCCATGCTGTCCTGGTTTTTCCTTTTCTCTCTCTACAAGTTTTCTGAAAACCTTGCTCTGTTCACATACCAAAATGTCATGTACCATTTGGCTTGTAAATGGGTCTCCTTATGAAAAGTGATTTAAGTACTCCAGAAATACTCAAGGGAGGAGGACCTTCTGCATGGTTAAGGCACATATATAAACTCTATATTGTAACTCTCCCCTTCCAATGTATATTTTAATAATTGCTCTCACCTTTCTCCCTGGAATGCTGATTTTTCATAAGTAAGCATTTTAGTTTCAAGCCAAAGAAATTGTTATTTAGGAGTTTGGTTTATAGGCTCTTGAGTGCAGAGAGAAAAGCATATACAGTTTTGTGTTTGTAAAGATATTTCTTTTTATCATTATTTCCTGTGTATTGGTTTGGTTTTTTTATGTGACTACAAAATACTTCACTTGGCCAAGCTGCACTTTCAAAAGTGTCTACATTTCAAAATGTAGACACTATAAAGCTATGTCAGGTTTTTTTTTTCCTCAAGACTGTAAGGTATTGTAAAGTATTGTCAAGCTTGTTTTGGGACATATGTGTTTGTCTTCCTTTATTGATTGCAGGCAATGACAAGAGTGAAGCTGGACTTCTTGGACCAGCTAGCAAAATTCTGGGAACTCCAAGGATCCAATTTAAAAATCCCTGTGGTGGAGAGGAAAATATTGGATCTCTATGGTCTGAGCAAGGTGAGTAAACATTGTAGGCCTTGGTGAGACAGAGACCTTGTTTTTCGTTCAAGCTCAAGAAGCTGAGCAACAGGGAGGGCTTGTTTTACAGCATTAATCTCATTAATACTGAGATTAAATGAGTGAGTAGAAAAAAATACAGTGAAAGAGGGTTTTTAAACTGAATGGTTATGGCAGACGTGTTGAGCACAGTTAATTCACTTGCCTTTGGTTGGATTCTGTACAGCTCAAACATCCTATGTCAGCTGGCCATTGCTTTTTAGTTGTTCTTTTTCACATGTGCTGGAGCTGCAGTTCAGCTCCTGACCTTGCAATTCTGTAGTGAATTGGTGGTGTAATTGCTCCCTCCTCTCTCCCAATAAGAGTTCTCAGTGCATTGTTGAGGGTTTATAATGTCAAGTTTTGGAACGATTACTTTAAATTCCAAAACTAGCTTGGTTTAGGGCTGGCTACAAATTTATACTCCTATAGTTGTGTTTGGTATGTTTGTTTTTTGTTTGTTTTCCCAAAGTCTGCGTACAAATAAAATCTCTGCTGGAATTTTGCTTTGCATTGGTAAAATGTGTATACTATTATAAAGGGATCTCCTAAGGATAGACTTTTAAATATAAATAGGTATATTTCTTCTTGCAAAGTAAGGAAGATACGGTAGAGGTAGGGATGAAGATAAAGTACTTCTAGTACTTCTAGGTTAGAGCATCAGTTTCCATTCCCCATCAAGATTTCTTTCTTATAAAAATATAAAGGTCTTTTAAGGAGAAAAGTCATAGTTTATTGGACAGTGGCATTGCTGATAAAAAGTCTCACTTAAATGGTTGGGGTTTTGGATTGGTTTTTTTTTTTGGTTGTTTGGTGGTTGTGTGTGGTGTTTTGTTTTTTTTTTTTCTCCATGTCTATGATGGTTTGCTGGGATATGGAGAATATCACAGTGGTACTGGGAAAAATCTGGGTCACTGTTATGAGCTGGAACATTTTAGTTGGCTGCAGATAGGCAGGTCAAAGCTAATTTAGGTAGTGGCTTCTCTAACCATTCTTCACATATTTTTGAAATCAATTTTTCACAGGTATTTTGAAGATAACTTAAAATCTAGGAATTGTTTCATTTAATGTGTACTTTTCTGGTACTTTGCTGTAAATAGGAGGAAAAATAATGATCAATTATATTATTGTTTTATCTAAGTGTAGCTGTCTCTGGTCATAGAAGGAACCAGAATTAACTGATTTATTTTGTCACTGTCATAGTAAGACTTTTGAATTTACCTCAGTCTGAAAATAAAACAACAAATTTCACTCCAGTAACAAAATGTTTTTGCACTGAGGTTTCTAACAGTCTGTGAACCATTAAGCATGAAATTTGGTCCTCATGTGCAAAGAAATGTAATGCAAACCAACACTGTTGTAGAAATGCTATTTGTCTTACAATAATATAAACAAAATTACACCATTTGGGTTTTAAGCTACTTGGCAGTGAAACAGTAAAGGGAATGCAGGCAGTGAAAATGTGGCCAGTGTTTCTGAGAAAGCAACTCATATGTTATGATCGTTGCTTGAAGGCAAGTGGTCTGTTGTTTTTCATTTTTTTCATTCGATGTACATGTTAGTTACATGTAAGCAGTGATAGTTCTCCATGTGAATTACTAGGCTCAAACCAATCAAATTCACCGGTGAAAACTGGACTGAGTTAATTGAAAGGTAAGTTCAGTTTCTCTTTTTTTTTTTTTTTTTTTTTTTCTTTTTACAGTAGTTTCTTTTCCATTCAGGGTTTTGTGAAAGTTTCTAGAACTCTAAAGTTGTGAGCTGCAGTGCTCCCTTCTGCCTGGGGTCTGTTAGAAGGGGCTTCACTTCTGCCTAGACTTGTTTTGCATCAGAGTACAAGTCTGGAGAGAGTTAACTTTTCAGTTTGTTCTGATGGTGGGGTTTGTAGTCTTTCCAGCATGTCATAAATCTTAACTGTTGGACTCCTCCTTTCTATGATTGTATGCAATTTACATTTACTAGGAAAATGGTCACATTAAATGTGTCAAGTAATGAGGATAAGCGAGTGCTTAGTTACTGAAATACTAGTCCTTCAGGAAACAAAACCTAAATTCATATTTTTTTTCACTTTTTCGTAGAACCTTTTAACATTTGTTTGGTTTAATCGATTCTTGGTTTATGCATGGTGATGAAAGAAGCTCAAAACCCTTAACTTTGTTATTTATGTCTTTCAGATTGTTGCCAGCAAAGGAGGCTTTGAAGTAGTCACTAAAGAGAAGAAATGGTCTAAAGTGGCAAGTCGTCTTGGCTACCTGCCAGGAAAAGGCACAGGGTCGTTACTCAAGTCTCATTATGAACGAATCTTATACCCCTATGAGCTCTTCCAGTCTGGGGTCAGCCTTATGGTGAGACGCTTCTCTTCCCCACTATGAAGAGGGGACCCAAATTGCACACAGAATGCTACTTGTTACTGTATATGAAACTAGGACTTAAGGTCTATGTTTTTAGAAGCTTCAGCTATGTAAACAAACTTAGAACCACCCTCACACTTAACCTGTGACAGATTAGTGCTAGCAATTGTAATGTGACTGTGCGTAGTTATTTTCTGGTAGCTGTTTATCAGACTGAGGCTGACCCTACAGGGAAGGAAAACAGGGCAAAAGATGCTATGATTAATTGGAAAGATGTCTTTCTGTCTCTTCTCAAGCTGACAGTTGAGAGTTGGTTTCCGTATTTGAGGGTGCGTGTATTAATTGGCCTCTTGTCCAAAAGGCATCTGTAATGCTGTGTGATTTCACTTAGCAAACAGCCTGATTCAAAGAGCGTGGAAGGATTAGCACTGCCTGATCCATCAACCCAATGTACTGTGCTTTGATTATCTAGGGCATCCAAAAGCCAAACTTGGACCTTAAGGAGAAGGTGGAGGCTGAGGACCTCAGCTCAGATGCCCAGGCTTCCCCAAAGCAGGCTTCAAGAATGAACGTTGTGCTGAAGAGAACCAGGCGTGTCAAATCCCAGGTACCCCTGTTAATTGGCTCGTACGGGCAGAGAACCCTTATTACTTCCACCAGCACAACAGCACTGGCAGTGCAGCAGCCTTTGCCTGGCTGCAGGATTCTGCTCAAAAGCACCACCAGGAAGCAGTCTTTGTTTAAATAAAGTCCAGAGAAGAATGTCTCTCTGAGGCCTGTTTTGCTTAGTGTAGGATGCACTGTTTATCTCAAAACTTCTAAAAGCTCCTTTTTGTTTATTGACAAACCTTTGTGGCGAGGCTATCTGTGAAAACTAAACAGAAAGCCATCTGTGACATGGTATTGAAGCTTCTGCTTGTGCAAAGCTCGAGAAGTTTGTGAAAGCTTTTTCAATTACACCCTTTAGTTACACAAATCCAAATATGCATAGAAAAGCCTTTGTTAGTTGTGGAAATTGCACTTGGGACTAATTATCTCAAGCTGGACAGACTGTTTTTCTGAAGAAATGAACCATGTATGTGAGAGGATGCTCCCTGATACCTAGAGCTGCATAGGATTTCCACAGTTTTTCTACTGAAAAGCCATTTTCATTTCTTCAGGATTAGTGGTGCTCTAGAAACTTTAGTATTCTTTTAGGTGATAATAAATCCTGGGAGTATCCTTCAAATTCCAGTTCAAACTGAATCACTGCCATTTTAAATGCTGTATCATTAGAAATGATTAGAAATGCTCGGTTGCTTCTAATGCACTCTTTAGAGCAGGCCTTCAACTTTTGACAAAGATAACCTCTTGCAGGCAGAATCTAAGGCTCTTCACAGCAAGTCTAGTGAACCCCTGCTGTTCTGTCAGCAGAATGTGGGCAAAAGCTGGATTTATATGCAACAAACTTACACTTGCTTGATGCCAGTCTAGTCTTATTTTAAGCACCACAAAGTTCTTTTCCAAATGCTCTTAAACAGGTTTTGTTTGTTTTTTCAAATGCTTATTTCTTATCACTGAGGTATCTTGAGTATTCTTTATAAACTTCCATCTCTTTCTCCGATGGCATGATTGATTTAGAGCAAATTGTCTTTAGTCTTTTTTCTCAGCTTTCTGAAGCTGACTTGATGTTATTTATCATAGCCATATAACAGTGCATAACACCAGCAGTCCCAGGCTGTGATCTTACCAGATCTTTCAAATCATGTATTGTTAGTGAGCTATCCATAAAAGATGAAAATGCTGCAGGAACTGATGGCGGTCATTTGTTACGTGGAATTCTGCTTGGGGGATAAGGTCAGTATGGCCTTTATCTCAGCCATGGTATAAAAGTGTCACTATATTATTAAGATCCTGTGGCATGTGTTTTCTTGCTGATCTCAGTAGAAAAATGGTACTTCTCATTTCTCCTTGTCGGAAAAACTGATTCTGTGATGATCTGAGCAGAGTACAGCTGCTTCATTTAATTTCAAAGGGCTGCATTTCTGAAGTGAGGTGGCTTTACTTGGATCATCTGCAAAAAGTAAATGCATATTTAAATGCCTTTTATTAGGCCTGTAAGCCATGCTGGTTTTTTAAGCATTAGAGTTATTAAAATGGCTGAAATGAGTTCTTTTTTGTCTGTGATGGAAAGTAAATTTTTTGTTTTGGATGTATTGGAAGCTATGTAGAAATCTCTTAAGGCAACTCTGGAACTACTTAGACACCAAGATTTGTCCTCAGTAGCCCCAAATGGTAGAATAGTAAATATCTGAGGAATGCTGAGAAACTATAGAGGAACTGTTTCAGATCTCAGTGCACCTTCTTATCGTAGACAGGACTCTGTGTATTGTTTGAAGTGCTTACCTGGAATTGTACCAAAGATTGTCTAGATGGTCCTCAGAGAACAGGTAATATTCAAATAAATGTCATTCTGCTCTTGCTGAACTATCTAAATGACTTGTATGTAGTGTGCTGGGTTGCCCAGTGCCTGGGTACTGGGTATGGATAACTCCACTGACCTCTGCATCTCAATAGATTTCTTCCAAGCGGTAAAAGTACTTCTCAAAAATGCTCTGCATCTTATTCTTGCAGATAACTTACCAAAGAATGGGTGAATAAGAAAGCATAAATATAGTAATCAGAAATTACTGAAATAAACAAAGATACTCAGCAGTAGAAGGGGTGGCAGACTTCCAAAAAGAAAATCTTAAAATTTTTAGAAAAAGTGAAAAATGAAAGAAAACAGAGAATAAGAATTATCCTTTGTGAAAGATGGGTTGGGAATCTTTGAATACTACAATCAAATGTTCATTGAATATGTTGTCCCTGAATAGAAAGAGGGTAATTTGGTGATGAGAGATCCTGCTTAAAATTAACTTAGTGCTTCATTCTCTTTCCCTTTTCTCTGAAGAAAGCTATCACAAATAAAAACTGCAGGAGGGCAACTGAATTATAAAAGCTTTGTAAAGAAAAGGACAACAAAAAGTAGGATGAGTTCAGATTAGGAAGAGAATATCCTTAAGGACAGGTCAAAACTAGGAAAATATTTCTTTCTTGGGAAAGAGTAATATGTCTTTGTAGATGAGCTCTTAGGGTGTATTTTAATTGGCAAGGGATTTGTCTAATGATGATGATTTATTCAATCATGATGATTTCTGCTAGAGAAGAGAAATGCCATACTGGGAGAAAAGGTAGTGAAGTGCTGTCTTTTCAAGGGATATGTTAAACTTAAGGTCCGGATAATTTTTTTAAAAATTAAAATTAATTCTAGGTAGTGTTTTTGCTTTTAGAGAAAGCAGAAATTTGGTTGATTGTAGAATAACAAAATTAATAAAATAAGCTTCCTTTTTTTGTTGTTTTTCTTTTGTTTTTATTTCAAAAGATTTCCTTCAATGGGAATAATTGCGTGAAACAAAAGAACTCTGGGACATGCTGACAAATGCCCAAAACATGTAAATATTTTGAGTCTTGGTTGTAACTATTCTGGTTTGGTGCATTGAGGGTGGAGGGGTGGGGATGCAAATGTTTCAAAGTTGATGACAACAGAAGTTGAGGACAACAGAAGAAGCTATAATATGTGAATCCAGTGTAAACTGGATCACTTTATTAGGATCCACCCATACTCAAGAAAAGCCTTTGGGTTGTACTTCCAGTTGAGAAGGTAGAAGAACCAAAAATACCTCTGCATCCTTCAGGAAAAAGAGGAGCTGAGAATAGAAATGTAGTTTAGTAAAGTTCAGTTTGTTTATATGGAAAAAATACAGTGTGAAAGTGTGATGGAGTTTTGTGGTTTTAGCAATGAGAACAGCCAAACCTGTGAGTTTTTTTGTTTCCGTGTGTTTGTCTCTGACTTTGGTGTTTTTATGCCATCTTAAAGGACACCACACCTTAAGCTGTCAATATCCTGGTAATATTTGTAAGGTTAGATAGGAATCTGATTTAAAAAAAAAAAACAAAACCAAAACACATTTCCATTTCAGTATGCAGCCTGTTCTTTTTGAATTGCATTTTCCACCTGAGCACGAATGGGTTGCATCCACTTAGGTTTATTGGAATCCAGGTAAATCCAAGGCAATGGAATTATTAAAATATATTGATGAGAAAAATTTGCCAGTTAACACGTAATTTCAGACTGGGTTTACAAAGTTGGTAACACAGATCTAAAGTGAAAATAATTGAATAGCGGCACAGAATTTATACAAGTCCAAACTCAGAATATCAGCAAGAGTGTTTGGAAGGATGCAGGCTAGCACACTGCATACACACAGCTCTGTGGGAACAGGGACCCTGAATATCACTAAAAAGAAAATCTGTGGAGTAATAAAGCGTAGGAAACAGTATCTCTCTGCTCAAGAAAAAACAATGGATTTAGACGGGAAATGGAAATTCTTTCTTCTAGCTTTATTGCAATGGCATTGGCACTTGGTATTTTTGTTTAGGGATTAAAAACCAAATGTATGTCACTCCAAGGGAGCTTATTTCACGTGTGATATATTGGGTCATAACTCTGGAAAATAACAGGTAAAGTATTATCAGTAAGTCACTTGAAGATAACCTTGTAGGTATTGGATTTGCTGAGATCTTTTAAGATGAGCAAGTTTCAAGAGGAAGATTGAAAATGGTGAGAATTTAGTGGCCTTCAATGTCAGGCTTAGAAAGGGTTTTTGAAGTATAAGGAGGCAACATAAAGAAAAATACCAAGGTGATTGCTTTGCAGATAAAAACAGAATATGGAGGTTCCTTTTGCTGTAAAGTTAGTGTCAGTGATCTGGGAAAATGAGGCAGGTGAGTGATGGGAAACAGGAAGAAGTTCAGCTGAGCACAGCCCTTCAGGAAGCAACACTGGAGGGGGCATGGAATTGTCTCCTAATGGGTCTTTTTCTATCTGATTTTGAGGTTGCAAGGGCACCATGAGTAGCTGTGATTTCAAGAATTTTGCTTAGAACATTTCATCACAAACCCACGAGCTGCCAAGCTTAAAGTATGTTGGAACTCATTAGTGTCATGTGTATGTGTCTGCTCAGGGAAGCAGGTTAAAAAATCCTGCTGAAGCAGTGTTATGTGTTTAACATCCAAGCACTCTACTGAATCATGGTGGTTTTTGGAAAATACTGCTGTGGCATTGTTACTTATTGTTATTATATGCTAAATGTCAAACTTAGGTTACTTATTTGCTGTATAGGTGACTTTCTGTAGTTCATCTGTAATCCTAAAAGGGAAATAATTTGGAAAGTTGGAACAAAGATGCTGTTCTTCCTCTTGCATTTGTTCATTTGCTTTAGGAACAGAAAGTATATTCTATTTGTGCTTCCATTTCCTTTCTTTGATTAGCTGGTGTTTTGAGACAGTGGGATATAAACAAATAATGAAGAGATCGGTAGGGGAAATATTGCTGATTTGTGCTGATGTGGTCTTGTTTTTATTTTTAGGCAGAAGCAGGAGAAATGAGTAGAAATACTGAACTGAAGAAGTTGCAAATCTTTGGAGCTGGACCCAAGATGATGGGACTGGCACTGGGAGCAAAGGATAAAGAGGGTAATTAAACCTTGGGCTCGTGGCTTTGTAAAGTAACAAGGCTTAAGTCTTTCTGTATGTCTCTAGAGAAAACATTAAGAAATAAGCACATCATTGTAACTGTGAGAAGAAAGCTGAATATTCTAGGGTTTTGGTCATGAGAGAGATTTACAGGGCGCTTCACGGAACTTGTCTTGGTTTCAGCTCTTTATGTATTACATAGTAACAGTAACAATTAAGCAGCTGTTGTGTGAACTGAGTGACTGGAAGGGAAAACAGGATTTGAAAATACTGTGGCTGATTCTACAGCTCAGCATGCAAATTATGAGTGTGCGTTTGAGGTATTTGGGATGGCCTGTGAGAATAAGCAAAATAGGTTTTCCTAATCCTTGTTTATTTTTAGATTGGCCAGGTATAACAAGGTGTTTTTTCTTTCTTTGGACTGTTCAGGTAGCTTCTGATATGAAGGATACCAGGCTGGACATCTGTGGTGTTATTGCAAGTTAAGTCTGTCTTGATCTTAACATTTAACTTTATTTTGCTTCAAGATGAGGTGACACGAAGACGCAAAGGAACCAGATCAGAAGCATTTGGAATGCAGATGAGGCAACGCAAAGGAACTCTTTCTGTCAACTTTGTAAGTTTCATTCCTTTGCTGTGCTTTCTGATAGTACGCAATTAATTAGTTTACTAAAAATTCTTTTCCTGAAACACCCTCCCACACCACCACCCAGATAGGTGAATGGATGGACACTGTAGCAGATGACATTTATGAGAAGAATTAACAGTATTTTGAAAAATAATCTCTGCTCTAGGTTTCTGTTTTAATCTTTTGCACAGGAAGAATGTTATAACATGAAGGTACTTGCTGATCATGGGGTGAGGGCTTGCTTTGCCACACACTTCGTGAGTGCCTTTGGTTGCTCACTTTCTATTTGAGCTCCCCTTTGTAGAACTATTATAAAACTACTTCTGTTCCTTAAAAGGTATTTTGAAGTGTTCTGGTACTTCAGCAGTTTGGTTTTTAGCAATTCTAGCTTTCATGTCTTTTCTGGTTTGAGTTTAGACTAGTTATTATACAAGTACATACAAGAGAAACCCTTAAGGGAGAAAACGTGATGTTGAGTGCTCTGATGTTTGACCATGGAAAAGCAGTGCATAGTTGTTCTTTGTCTTTCATAGCACATGACTTTTTAAAGTATCATCATTTAGCATGTGTATGCAACTATGAATGAAGATGCACACTTCTAATGCCTTAGCAATTAGACTATTTTATTTTTTCTTAGCCTGAGAACACGTAGAAGAGCTTATTTTCATTTTTGGCCATAGGCAACCAAGGCAACTGAAAATCTCTAGTAATCATATTTTTATGTGAAAATGCCACCTGGGGAAAAAATTAGGGGAGAAGTTGGATATTTAAAAAGAGTTCATTGTGCCATTGCAGCTAAGTTAGAATTTGTTTGACTCGTGTGATTTAAAATTTTTTTTTTAATTGTATTCCTACTTCTGAGTATATGGTGTTCCTAGGTTTTTTGAAGTGTTGTGACTGTTCTAAGTTTTCTTAAAAATATTTTGTCTGGTGGTCTTCCCTATAGAAAACTGTATTTGTTTTCTCTTTCATTTACTGCTATTTATAAAAGGAAATGAAAATACTGTAGCAGCAGAGCTGCTGTTTTGGAACTGCATTGCTGTAACTGTAATCTTGTGAGATTTTGACTTAAAACCATTTGGCTCCACTCCTTTGTGTACTTGGTACACTTTGAGAGGTCTTCAAGGCAAGCAGTCTTTGAAGGGCACAGGTCATACATTAGCCTTACATAACTTTTGTCTGAAAAAATACTGTGTTGCAGTTTTTATACTTCTCATTTATTTATCTTTTTGTGAAATGCTGTGAAATTTAATTTAGCTATGTGGAATGGTGTGAAGTAAAAGAAACCTTTGTATCCCCTCTCTCCTGATAAATATATATTGTCATAGTCTTAATGTGTTTTGTTACATGGCTGGGAAGCTTATTTTTGGTTATCGTGTGATCACAGTTATGCTTGTTGTGAATATGTATTTCAGTGAAGCCTTTGTATTCGACCAATCATCATTTAAACTGACATTAAAAATACAGCAGATGTTAATAAGAATTTGGAGAGAAGGTTGTTTTTATCAGTGACAGGGAACTAGTGAGTATCACAGAATGGCCTCCTCTTAAAATCACCATTTTAATGCATTTTCAGTTTGGGGAAGAGAACCTGAAAATATCTGCTAAGTTCCCCTCCCTCCATTTTATACACTTGCAACAAAAGCTGCTAGTTTGGTATTTTAGACAGACTTGACCCTCTCTGAGGGTGAATGGGTGGATTTTTTTTAGAAAGGGGAAAAGAAGTCTCTTGATAGAACTTATTTTTGGTAATTCTTGATAGAATTATTTTGAAAATTTAAGAAACATGAGCAATCTTCTTAGGAACTATATTATTGCCTAGCTGGAAAGTTGCATACTTAATTAGGCTGCTGTAACTGAGAAGAGGTTGACATCAAATATTTAAGACAACTGTGTGAACCTAATCAGCTGGAAAGCACATGTTTTGGTGACATTTTAATGAAAATAAGACGCATGCCCCTCCCCCCCACCCCAAAGGAAAAAAAACCCAAACAAACCAAAAACCCACAAACACCAAAACAAAAGCCAAAACCAAACCCCAAACAAAAAACACGTCATCACTTCTGGTGTTATTTTGAGCATGTGAAGGAAATATGCATAGCCTGGGTTGCCCCGTGAGTGATGGGAGTTGTAGCAGAAATGGGAGCAACTGTTATTCGTGAAGTTCGTGTTGTTACTAAAAATTTATAAGTAATTATTTAGCTCTGATAGTGATACACAGTTTCTTAATTTAGATTGTTGCAGATCTTCAGTACTATATTAAATATTTATACTAACTGAAAAGTCCTCTGAACAGGAAGCAACAGCAAAGAAAAATTGAAACCTGTTGATAATGGTTTTCTCTTTGATCCCTGAGAATATCTTCCAGTGATTGTTGCTACTGTTGAGAGATTATCTTGGACAGACACCTACAAAAATTGTTTGCTTTTGTATTGGGATTAGTACTTCTCTCACTGTTTGGAGGTTTTATCCTTTGTTTTGGAGGAAATGAGAAGGTACCTTTACGTGCAGTTACCTTCCTTTCCCCTTGGATTTTGAGATTCACAGGATGTCAGGGGTTGGAAGACACCTTGGAGATCTTCGAGTCCAACCCCCCTGCCAGAGCAGGATCATACAATCTAGCACAGGTCACACAGGAACGCAG
>JANHGN010024177.1:7295-20340 GCA_024605025.1 Megaceryle maxima
GGAGACACCGCCTGCCGCCCAGCCCTGGACGGCGGTGGGGCGCTGTCTCAAGGCGGGGCAGTGCAGGGGGGGGGGGGGGGGGGGGTGGAGTTGAGGGATTGAGAGCAGCCCTGAGGAGAAGGACTTGGGGGTACAGGTGGTTGAAAAGCTAGACATGAGCCTGCAATGTGTGCTTGCAGCCCAGAAGACCAATTTTACCCTGGGCCACATCAAAAGCAGTGTGTCCAGCAGGTTGAAGGAGGTGATTCTGCCCCTCTGCTCTGATGAGACCCCACCTGGAGTATTGTGTCTAGCTCTGGAGTCCACAGCACAGGAACAACACGGATCTGTCTGTTGGAGCAAGTGCAGAGAAAGACCACAAAAATGATCAGACCACCACTCCTATAAAGAAAGGCTGAGAGAGCTGGGGTTGTTCAGCCTGGAGAAGAAAAGGCTCTGGAGAGACCTTAATGCAACCTTTCAGTACTTAAAGGGAGCCTGTAAGAAATATGAGAACAATCTTTTAACAGGACCTGTTGTAACAGGACAAGGGTTGATGGTTTTAAACTAGAAGAGGGCAGATATACATTAGATATAAGGAAGAAATTTTTTACAGTGAGGGTGATGGAACAGGTTGCCCAGGTAGGTGGTAGATGCCCCATCCCTGGAAATATTCAAGGTTGGGTTGAATGGGGCTCTGAGCAACCTGATCTAGTTTCAGATGTCCCTGCTCGCTGTGGGGGGCTTGGCCTAGATGACCTTTAAAGGTCCTAAACCATTCTTTGATTCTATCATTCCATATAGCTACAACTTTTAACATTGCGTCCTATGAGTATAACCTTGGAATATTTGCATGACCTTTTCTGTGTCCCTGGAGCTAAGGAGAGTATTTGGGCTGAGAACATCCCAAGACTGGAACCAGGAACATCAGAATATATGCATTACTTTAAGTTGTTCCAAAAAAGAAAGCTCACTTTCATTGAAGTACTGTAAATTGATCTAAGTAAGTTTCCTGATGTAGTGAACTTTATCACTTTGATCCCCACGAAGAATCCATCTGAGTTAGAGCCAGAAAAACATGTAAATCTGACACTACAACAGGACCATTTGTTTGAGCTTGGGGGTTTTTTTTGATAGCTAAAATAAACTTTATGCAGTACAGCCTCAAATCTTGTTGAAAAATGAATGGATAAAACATGTTTTAGCTCAGGAGTCAGCTATTCAGTCAGTTTGCTTCTTTCTTATTGATTCAATATTAAAAAAAGTTTAATCCTCTGAAGAGTCATTGTACCAAACTGACTGGGTCTGTTATGGTAGAACACATATTATCATAAAGAACCAACTCCATAGAGATACTTGTTGCAATAGAAACTGGAGCAGAGACACAGATGCTTATTGTGTTCTGCTAGTCCTGCAAATGGTTATTTGGAATTTTGCAGTCAAAGAGAAAGATGAGAGTGTGCGTTAGGTTGCTGCCTAGAGTTCTTTCCTACCGGGGTTTATACAAACAATTAGAAATACATACTATCAAATAAAGCTTATTCTGCTTTCTTTTTATGATCTTATGCTTTTTTTCTATCTGTACCTTCTATGAATACCTCAAAACAAGTCCCTGGCAACTACAGATTTGATAATAAAATCTGATAGTCAGGAATATGTTTAGCATATTTATTTCAAAATATTTAAATGACTATCAGTTTGTGAGAGTTCTCTACAAATGTATAAAATCTGAAGCTTAATTTACTCATAATGGTCATCATAACTACATGGCTCTCAACAAGAGACATCTGCAGCTAGTTCCCCCACAAGCTGTCAGTTGATGTATTATCAATTAACCAGCAGACTGACCAAACACATCTGTGGTATGTTTTGCCTGAAGATTGCTGAATCACATTGCCTGGTACTCTAAAACAGTGTTGACAAAGTGTATTAGAAAGGGTAAGATGGTTGTCAAGCAGATACAGAGAAAAGTCTGCTCCTATTGTGAAAAAGACCAGTTTTCAGACTACTCTATACACAGCTATGTTTTTGATCTTTTCTGTATGGCTACATTGAATTTCCCATGCAGTGAATACAAATAGTCTTCAAGCAGAACCACCAGAATGCTGTAGTCTCAATTCTTACTTGGGGGTAATTTAGAGAAACCTTATATATGTAAATACATTTTAGAAGATAAAGAATTAAGGGATGATGGTTTTTCAAATAATCTGTGTTAAACATTTATAAAAGAACTCAGCAAACTGAGGTAGTTTAATAGCTCACATCTAATAGAACTGTAAGAATTGAATGAAAAGTGGTAGAAAAAATATAGAAACTTGAAATAGAAACACCCATTTGTGCAAGTGGCTGTGAGAGAAATGTCAGTAACGGAATTCTGTGTGATTATTTTGGCTCAGTATATGAACCTTGCTACATGCCATAATTTATGGTTTCCTATAGGGAGTGTGATACTGGCATAGCAAGAAATAGCAGCTGAGGTGAGTGGCTGGCTGACAAACCAATTTAAGATGATGATAAGCACAGTAATGATGAGAGGATGTGCAGGAGTGAGACTTCCCCACATCTTTACTCCAGAAACGCTGATTAATGAGTTCATTGTAAACCCCTTGCTTTTGCAAAAGCTTTGAATGAGATGAAGTATGAGCAGATGAGTAACAGAAGAGGGCAGTGAAACAAGACAGTAAAGGGACTAATCTTTTAGATGAGATGGGAAGACTTTGCAGTAGGACTGATTTCAGGCTAAAAATATTATGAATAATGGAGATTATTTCTGTAAAGAGAACATTAGTTTTAAGTCTACAGGGACAATTTCTAGCAATAGCGACACAGGAAGAAAACTAACAAAAAGTACATAGAGTCAAAACCATCGAGGCATACAGGCAAGAAGATGGTAAAATGGTAAAAGTGAAAACAAAACTCAGAAACATATGTTTATTGATTTCTCCATCTCTAATGTATGATATATAATTTAGCTGTGGTTCTGTCCTTCTGGGTTTTGAGGAATTCAAGTTTTTCAAGCCCTTTGTCAGCACCATAACCTCTGTGCCTTCTACAGACAGGAGCAGGGTCAGACACAGGAATGATTAAGAACCCAGTGTGACTGTGGGGACATCACTTGGTTCATGAGGAGACTTAGACACTGGTTTTTTTGAAGAACCTGTCTCCTCCTTATATGTAAGATGGCTCTGGAAAGTTTTATCAGGCACTGTCTCTTGGACTGTGCATACATGTTTGTGGACGTGCACTGCTCTGTGTGTACGTGCGCACGTGCATGCACTTGGGGAGTCTCATTTGCAAATTTAATGAAGCTTACTGTCGATCCTGTCTTTTTTCTTATGTTACTTTCCTGACTTGACTGACAAGAATAATGCCCTCCCTGATCCAGTGGAAGTTTTCCAGAGGAGAAAGGAAAATGCTGTCGGTTGCCACAACTGAAGTAGTTGGGTACATATGCAGATGAAGAATGTTACCCATCTGGTTCAGTTTGCTGTTAAAAATGGAAATGCCAATAGGTTTAGATGAGAGTTTAAGGATCATATTTATGGACTTGAATGCTCATGTTCAGCCAAGTCCTTTATGGGTACATAAAAGGACACAGAGCTCCTTTTGCTCTGTCTACCCTGACAGACAGAGCAGGGCAGCAGCAGAGGCCGGCAGTTGTCCATGCTCTTTAATTGCCAGCACACTCCCAAGCACAGCCTTGGCTGTGCTGATTGCTGTTCTTCCAGACAACACACAGACACGCTTCAGGGGAGAGCATGTGCCAGGGACCATTCCCAGCAGGCAATTTCGACTCAAATACCCTGGATCTGAGGGGGTGGGGAAGAGAGCGAAGAGGCTATGGTATGTAGAGCTGAGCCATGCTGTGCTGCCTGGCCTCAGGGCCAGAGCATGGTCACTGGTTATTTTACTTACTAGACATTTCCTGTGTGTCTCAATTCTCTGTCTCTTCAAGAGTAATACCAGCACTTGCCCAATTTGCAAATAGTAAGTTCCTTTTTAATGTGTTACAGGAATAGGTGCTATTTTAAGTACTCACCAGAGGTGAATCCAATATTTTTGCAGTCTGCTGGGAGAGTGGATCCATGGTAGGAAATCTTTATTCCACAATCAAGATTTTGACTGGGTTTCAATATACAGTGATCTCCAAATCTGTAGTTGTTTGAATTCGCTGTTTAAGTTTGTCTCTGTGTGGTGATAGTGTTTGTGAAAAGTTAAAGCTTGAAACTGAACTGGAGTGGAAGGTGAGAAGGGTTCAACTTCATTGCTCTGCCTTTTGGGTTGCTTCCTCTCTGGGCAATGTAAAAAAAGTCAACTGTCTTTTTTTTTCCTTTTCCATGGCCAGGGCCAAAGAATGCAGGAAAATTAGCCAAAAGTAGGGAAAAAATTGAGATTTTCTCTAGCTTCAGGGATCCAGGATACTTGCCTTTCTCATCAGAGAGTGAGCAACCAGACTGATATACTATTTTCCATCAATCAAGTCAGCAAAGCCAGGCAGAGCACTTCCTTTGACATCAATGCAGTGGTGACAGTTGTAGAGTTAATGCATTCCTTCTTAATGGAATACCATAAATCTAGGTTCAATGCTGCCAAAATAATGGCTACAGTTCTCACTGGAGAAGTCAGCTCTCTCCCTGCATTCCCATGAGCCTAAACTAGTTTGGTTATAGAACTAATAGTAATTATTTACTGTTATTAATAAGGCTCTAAGGCAGTTTACAGGGATAGTTTACCTGTTCAAAGTGATGTTATTGCCTCTTGGTTGAGTACACCACAGCCTTTTAATAATTGCACCATATTTAGCAGCTTCAGAAGAATTATATTTCTGGTTTGAAACCGTAGGACAAATTTAGAAAGAAACCATTTATGTTTTTCTGGGAATATGTTTGAATTGTGTCAGAGACTCACTAAAGCAAGCAGAGCTTCTTCAGGTTTAGTGTCATTTATAAGGAAATACATAAGGCAGAATGCAAATGTGACAGTAAGATACAGTACTGATATGGGAGGGGAAAAAAATTATTGATTAATTCACTAGCTGTATTAAATTTGTTAAAGAAGATGGGGGGATAAAGCAGGTATACTTGGTCAGGAAATCACCAGATCAGATTTAGAGATACTTTAGAGGTTCAAATGTGAGTCAGAAGACCTCTTTGCAATCTCAAAAGCTGCTTTGCAGGTGGGGTGCACAGCCCTGTGGCCTGCAGATGGAGGAACGATTGGTGCATGGTCTGTGTTGCAGACAAAAGCCCTGATGACATTGGCAGCACAGTATCTACCGAGCATTTCCCTCACCATATCATGATTCTCTTCCTCCTCTCCCACAGGAATTTACTTAGCCCCCAAGGGGACATTATTTGAGATTGTCTGACTTGCTAAACAGCTTTATAGCACTATTCAGGCTCAAGGCTTTACCTCTCACTTACAAGTTTATTTCACTCTGCAGGGATCATAAAGCACCTTCCAAATTACCAGCCAGTGCTGCTGGGGCACAGCAGAAACCATTGTGGTACAAAGTCCATTGAGCGTAGGATGTAAGTGTAGCAATGCTTTAAACACCTCTCTGCATGGGAAGCTGGAGACAGATGGTAAATGCCCGAAGGGAAGGTGGTGTCGGGCGGAAGGAGGTGGACTGTGAGCATGGGGTAATGCACATTTTGGTTCAGTGCACTTCCAAAGTGCAAGCACACGAGCAGGGCCTCCTCAGAGAGGACACCCCCAGTGAGAGCAAAAGCACCTCTGTCTTCCCTCCCACATGAGGGGACCTTACCAATGTACTGGTGGTGACAAGAGCAATGTTCAAATGCTGCCCACCCTCTAAAGCAAATTTAAAATTATTGCCTGTATTTTACAGTGTGCTATTAAATTTAGTGTTCTATTTAAGCATCCACAGTGATCATATGAAAATTTCAGCTTTGGTTTTGTTTGCAGACCTAGACACTACCTTACAAAGCAAATGTGAAGGATGCAAATAAAACATAAGCAGAAGGTAGCCTAGGGAGTCCAAGCCCTGAAGGCATATAATGTGTTGATTGAATTTTTGGAAGGGATTTCTCGTTTATTAAACAAACCTCTTGAATTTAATTGGGAAGTAAAGGCCTGATCTTGGCACATCTAAATCATAAACATTCAACTTGCATTTAGTTCCTAAACAGAGCCAACAGTGATGGTCAGACTTGGAGAGGGATAGCACGACCTACCCGCTCTGGGTCAGTTGAAAACTGTTCATGTTGGCTTGGATCATAGGACACAAATGGAGGAAGTGAGGCACTGGCTCAAACTGCAAACACTTTAGTCTAGATCTGTGTAAGTTGGCCTTTGGTCCAGAGCTATGGAGACATACTAGGAAAGCAGCAACACACATTAGGTTGCTCATGGTACTGTGCTGATGTGAGTGTTTGGCCTCTGGGTCAGACAGGCTTGCATCTGTCCAAGTAAGAGCATGGGCTCATCCAGGCAGGCATGCACTAAATCTGATCCCAGGGTCATTCCCCAACAGAACCGCAAAATAAACACATGTGCATTCACTATTTTCTAAAGCATACTGGATGTTAATAATAAGAATAATTTGCAGTGGCTTGACTACTGATTTTTTTTTTTTTTTTCCTGTACCTTGTAGCATGAAGGCATTTTTGATCATAATTATGCCAATGATCTATTGTCATGTCATCTATTGCAAAATACATTTACTCAAAAAATTGATGGTGTTCTTTTTACTGGACTAAAAAAAAACAAGTGGGCACGCTTTCAAGAATCACAGTCAGTGTACAGTATGTCTGCATTTAATTATGGGGTTGAAGCAATTAACACTTGGGCTCTGCTTTGTTCTGTATTCCATGGCTGATTGTTGAGAAAATACAATTCTCAAAAGCTTGCCTTTTAAAATGTATTTAGCCTATTTTTAGTTAGTGTGAAGGGGTTTACATGTAACTGCTTAGGGCTGTGAAGGTTGGGCTAGGACTCAGGAGACCCTGGTTCAATCTAAAGAGTTCTTTGTGACAGTGGAAAAGTCTTAATTTATGCTGATATCTCAGTGACCTGCTGGAAAGTAATTCCTTGCTGTAAGGGAGGGACTCCATTAGCCATAAGGTCCTCACAATGTGAGCTGCTTAAAGTATGTCACTCCTTTCTCAGGTTTTATTCTTAATGTCAGTCACTAACACAATTGACATCCGTTTTATTCTCTGATAAACAGATACTCTTAAACCAAAGCATTACACAATGTGCAGTATATGTAGCCTTGCCCCTCATTCATGAATTCTTTTAAACATCTAGGTCCCTCTTAATTCAAAGCAATATTTCTCAAGCATGTACCTTAGTTTAAAACATATGCTTGAGATCCATTGAAAAAAAAAAAAAAAAATATATATATATACATACTGAATACCTCCTTTTTATTATTTCCCCTCACAAGATCACCTTGCAACACTTTCTTAATTGCAAAACAATTTTGGCTTGAACTTCTGTGTCACAGTCTGCTGTACTGTGACCTAAAGAACAGTACATACACATGCCGAAATTAACTGATCCCTTAGGAGTCCTCTTGCACTGGAGACTGAAGGAGGAGACAGCATATTTGCAAATAGCTATATTTTCTTTCACCAACTTAATTGCTTCTGTTTGGAACTCTTAAAATCTTGCCTTACCACGTAGTCATTTTCAAAGTGAGCACAGCATGACTGACCCAAAAAAATCTGTTGCTTTTTTAATATAATTTTGGTTGTGATATTTTATTAATGAGGACTGCAACACCCCAGGGGAGTAACAGTTGGCTCGTTGTGGCATTTTTGGCATTTTCTAGCTTATACTCTGATTAGCTCTGCTATATCAATAAAGTCTTTTTAATATGCTTTTGTGAGAGTAATTTCCTAGGGCTTTCAGGAAAGCATGTAGAAAAACAAACTCCATCACATGGTGTCACACTGATACTCTTCTGGGTCACCAGCAGAGCTAGACCTTTGGACCTCCAGTAGGTGAGTTAATGGAGTAATTGATAATAGTACCAAGATGTCATCGTTCTGAGAGATTAGTACTAGAAATATTTACCAGTTTTCATAGTTATTTGTTGACAGAGGAATAGTGAGACTCAGGTTGAGGATCTCAGTTACCATATAATATCTATAACTGCTCTGGAAAGATCTTGCTCTTCCTCTCCTCAAGCTAAACCTTTTGCCAACTCTCCTACATCCTCTCTGTCAGGGTGCAGTATCCTCCTACCCAACTGCCTTTCCTCACTGAGCTGGGTAGCCCCTCCTCCTCACAATCACCATTCAATCCAGCCTCATATGTGGACTCTTCTTTCTTGTCTTCTCAGTCAGACCCAGGCTCCCTGCTCAGCACCTTGTGCCACCTGTCTGGTCCTTTCAGGTATGCTTCTGTTTCACAGCCCGCTAACTTCAGTGGTGCCTCTGATGCAGTCTCTCTCCTTATCTCCCATCCCACAGTGCAGTGCCTTCCTAGTCTGCAAATCCCCCCTCCTTCCCCAGCTAGTTGCCTTCTGCCTGTCTTGCCTTGACTTCTAATTTTCCATGCTCCTTGCCAGCCTCCAATGTCAAATTCTCTGTATTAAAACCATTGGTCCACCTTCCCCCAAATCTCACTTCCTCTCCTCTTCCTTAAAGTCAGAAAGAACAGTTTCTGTTGCTGAATTAGCCTGGTTTAACCTTTGCCCTTAACTTGGTACCTGACTCAAACCAGCCCAGAGGTAGAAATTTTTGGAAAATGCAGTGATACCTAGCATATGGCTATTGAATCTTCATGGCAGTGGCTAAGCCATTGGCAATCTATGCCTTTCATGGAAAACTGTCTATTTTAACTTTAATTCAGTATTATTTTTTTATCTATAATCCTTGAGATTTCAGTTCAAAAGAAAGATAAAATTATTATTATGGTGGTACAAACCAGGTTAGCACAAACAAAATGGAATCTAAATTTTTTGCAATCACACTCACAGCATTTCTTATCCAGCAGAGTGTATAAATGGCACACAGATTACTATATACACACAGCCCTTTGCACAGTCTTGATCTTTGATGGGAAACTTCAGGCACCCTTTGGACTGGGAGACACTCTCGTAGTCTTTTACAGTTGTGGGTATTTTTTGGGTCTGGAGCAAACACTTGATCTAGTTAGAGGTTTTCTTATTCTTAAAATGACATGAAGTCCTCAGAAGATGAAAGTACATCATTGTAGCTTTGTACTTGTGGGAATGTTTGCCACCTATAATTATCTGGAATAAAATAGAAATGGAAATACAGAGAACATGATGCATAGTAAGAACCGAACTGTAAGACGTGTATTTCACATAAACACAGGATCAAACGGCTGCTTCTCCTTCCTTTTACAAAGCATTCCTGACATACTCTTCTCCTCGGTGAACAATTATTGTATTTACCACACTAGTATCTCACTTGATGTTGATTTCTGACCACTGTCCATAATTTCTTCTGTTAACATTCAAGGAGTGATTAAGACATTTTGTCCTACAATATCTTACTACACTTTTTTCATCTCTGGGGGCCTAAATCAGAAATTCCTACTCTTGCCCACATCTACCTCCCAGTTAGTGATGAGGTTTGACTAGGTCTCTAAAACAGACTTTTCCTCACAGTATGGGAGGCATGAGAACCTGCTCGAGTTAGGAATGAAGCATTAGGAACCACAGTTTGCAAATTGTCACCTGATTCCTTTATCAAATCTCCAGACCTTCCATGAACCAGAGCGTGACCACAGCTGCCTCCTCTTGCACCCAAAAGGGACAAAGCTACAAGAAAGCAGAGGAAAAAAAAAACCTTCTGTTGCCTCCTCTGATTACAGCTGCGGAATGATTTCAATAAATTACTATTGAGAAATACATCAACATATTGTTGATGCCTTTGGCCTAGTGAGCGATGATCTAATTTCTGTTTAATTGACCAGCAGCCAATGTACATTTGGATCCAAGCTTGAAATGTAGCTTGTTTCTTATTAGGGTGAGCTGGTCATTATAAATATGAATCATACAGTGTCAGTTGGGGATCAATTCTGCAAGATGCTGAACACTCTGCATGGGAGGGCAGGTACTCAGTATACCACCTGCCATATTCTTTATATCATCAAATCACACCATTTCTCTGAAGCTGACCTGACAAATCATTCCTGAAGCCCTATGCTGTAAATACAGACATTCATACAAACAAATATGTTCTACTGTTCACTGAGGAAGCAGAATTTAATTATACTCCGTGACTCTCATTCACACCTGCATTACACTGAATCACATCGTCAGACTTAAGTGAATCTAAAACCATTACCAAATCAAAACTGGTTGGGAATGGTTTTTCAATTATCCATCTTTCACTCTGATTTCTGTCAATTACAGATGGTAAGAATAAACAAAATTCCTTGCTCAGTCATAAATAGATCTAACATCTTTCTAAGAAAAAATATATCTGCATTTACCTAATCAATAGTAGCATATTGCATGACACAACTGGGAAAATAATTTGAATTACTTAAGATAATAAAAATACTCCATGTCCCTCATTAAAAATCTTTACAAGAGTAACTAAAATTGAAAGGAACAGTTGAAAGATCAGGGTCAACAGCTGTTTCATTTTTAGCTGTTTTAATTCCCGTTCTCAATTATTTTAGATGCTGTCCTTAAGGGTTAAAGGAGAAAGAGTGATGGGAAGAAGACAAAGTTCTTCAGTGGAAAATTCATCAGTTAATTCAATATATGGTGCATGAGAAAAGAATAAACGGAACAGAATTCTCTTGGTCATAAGCTAATACTAAAGTCTCCAGCCAATGTCTGGAGTAGGATCAGGCCTTCAGTGCTTCAAATTTTGATGTGGTGACAGATTGCTAGAAGTCTAGTGCACCTGGAGAAGACATTGTCTTCACTGGAAGTGGCACTGACAAGAGCCACTCACAGTAGCCTAATAGGTCACACTTTGTCTCGCAGTGTCCCCATGTTCATAGGACCTCGGTTTGGCATGTAGCTAAGGGACATCAGTGAGGAAAAATAGCTGACGAAGGCCCTTATGCAGTCAACGGAGTGAAAGACAGGGAAAACTCCAAAAGATCAGTCAGATTTCTTGTGGGCTAAGAGTAGTTTGCTATTTTTAGCCCATAGTCAGTGCCATGTCATCTGACTTACTTCAATAAACAATAGAAAATCTTTAAGAGAAGTCCAATGACGTTTAACTTATGGCCAGCCCAAAAAGAAGAAAGTAAACTCTTCTGCTTTCTCCTTAGCTTAACTTCTGCCTTGTCTGCTGCCACTCAAAGATGGAAAATGGAACATGTCAAAAAGAAGTGATCCTTCTTTCTTTGTGGGGACTCTTCAGGCTCTCCTTCACTATATAAAGTAGAGCAATCCAGCTACCCTTTTTTCATTACAAACTTTGCTAATAAAAAACAAAATCAGACAATAAAAGCGCACTTTCTCCTGATGCTCTGTTTTCTCTTCCTTTCCCTTTCCCTGGCCCCACCTGTACTAACACAGTTACACTTTCAGTAGTCCTTACTGGAAGCAATGCCAGCTTTCAGTTTTTATTAAGAAGGCTAAATCAGGAGTTTATAATAGTCCTTTTATACTTTTAATGTTACCCATTTTACTGCTGCTTTTAACATTCACTGCCCAGACCTGGTTTGTATTCCATGTTCCCAGATCTGAACAGAACACCCCTATTAATTTAACCATGTCCTTTCTATTCCTACATTTCTTAAGCAATACAGCTGTGATGATATCTTAATTTCCCTGTGGCTCTTAAACATCTTTTGAATCCATATATGCAATTACTGCAAAGGGTGAAAATCAAAGGGGAGTTTGCAGTTCCCTGTACCTTCAAGAAACCTACAGTTGCACAGTCGTACACTCCCTTTGCATTGACAGGGGGGGAACATGCCCTGTACCTGTTGCATCCTCTCAATGCCAAGACAAGACTCACTCAGATATACTGGTACTTGAAGGACAGTTATGGGGCTTCATACTTAACTCTCACTGAAGAACAGGGTCTGACTGTTTTCCTTCCTGATTTTGGCATCTGTTTTCAAACTGCAGGCTAGGCAAGGACCAGCCTTCTTCCACACACTCCTCTCTCGGGTTTGGGTATCATTCAGCTGCTCATTGTTTCCTGCAGCCTGCTGAAGATCTTAGAGACAGGGAGATGGGGAGGAAGAACAATAGAAAATCTTGCTCATGTTGGCTGCCTGTGTTTTGGTCACGGGTTGTAAGATGCTTCTCTGTGCAGCTGACTATGGAGCCAGATTTCCAAAAATATTTAGGCCTCTAAAACCAGAAGTGTCTAGGATCATTCTCAGAGCTACCTTGCAACTAAGCTGTAATTGGTATTACAGCTAATGGACATCAAAATACAGCATCCAAACTTCAATTCAAACAGAAATTCAGGCCAAAATTGAGATTCTGAAAGCCCCTGTTCAGAAACTGCTCCCTGAGGTGCCTAAACTTCCACCAGGACTGCCCTTTTTTGAATTTAATTCTAGCCATCTACCTGTGTTTGCTGGTATTCACAACCTCAGATAACTTGCCTGTCTGGACTAAAATGCCTGACACAAATATTGATTGAGTTTGTGATGCAAGTCACTCCTTAGGCACACTGTTGCTTAAGGCAGGTCAAAGACTCATTGTGCCCATTGTAACATTAGAAATATCAGAGAAAAAACATTTGCACAGCACTGTTCCTGAAGTGGAGATTGTTCCTGCACTGGGGTTATGCACTGATGTACCTCTCCTCCCTCAACACACTAATGAAAACAAATAGTGTGGTACAGTGTGACCTCCCTACAAGCAGAAAACAAGCACCATCACGTACTTAAATAACAACATATTAAGATCATTATCGTACAGAGTATAGTCAAGGCTATGACTAATAAGTAAAATCAGCAGCAGCACTGTGTTCTTTTCTAAGTGACAGGTTTGTCAATAGACTAAAAAAAGCCTTTCTGTCAAGACATGGTAACACAAATACAGGTATGAAATGGAATACCAAAAGTAACAGCAAGCAGAAAGGAGATCTCTTTAAAAAAAAAAAAAAAAGAAAAGAAAAAAAAAAAAAAAGAAAAA
>JANHGN010024178.1:0-12995 GCA_024605025.1 Megaceryle maxima
GATTTAGATTAGAAATAAGGAGGAAGTTCTTTACCACAAGAGTGGTGGAGCACTGGAACAGGTTGCCCAGGGAGGTGCTTGAGGCCCCATCCCTGAAGACATTCAAGGTAGGGCTTGACAGAGCTCTGAGCAACCTGCTCTAGTTAAGGACGTCCCTTGTCTCAGCAGAGGGTTAGACTAGATGACCTCTAGAGGTCCCTTCCAACCCAGAATATTTGGCAGAAACTTTGCCTATGTGATCCAAGATGAGTATTAAAATTCTCCAGAACTTTGAAACAGAGATTATTATACTCAAGTCTAAGTGACTGCTGTGAGAATTTACATTAATTCATGAAGCTCAAATGTTAGTGTAGCTGAGGTAAATTCTACATCAAGAAATCACAGTTCATTAGGAGAATGTGGCTGATGCTTGCTTCCTTGGAGGCTAAAAATTGTAGAGCAAGGGAGTTCTGATTTATAGCTTGTATACCTCCAGTAAGGAAGCAAAACACTGTCAGTCTGATCTCATGAGTTACCCATATAAAGATTTGTGATGTGTCGGGAGAACAATGAGTGGCATAGTATTGTTTACTCTCCTTTCTTAACATGTATTATAACCATTATGTTTCATATGACTTTGGAAAGCTACCACCTTCCTGCGAATGTATTTCTGCCTTCAGTCAGGACATACTTAAGTCCTGTTTCCAGCATTGTCATTCGGGTAATAAATTGCCGTCATTGCCATGGTGATGGGAGACTTCAGACAGAGCAAATTGGGTAAAGATGCATTCTCCACAGTATTTATCTCTCTCAGAAGGAATGGATGTTTTGTAAGATAATGTCAGGTTTTGAGGTGGACAAAAAAAAAAAAAAAATTCTATCCAAAGGGCTCTGCATTTGTTTTTTCAGGCAGAATTTCAATGGCTGGCTATAGGAAATTACCCTGTGATATTTATATATTAGATTTGTTTCTTTGAGAGTTATTCCCACATAAGAAGTAGACAGACAGAGTCTAATGTTACTTTTCCTCACTGTGCCCTCAGCCCTGAGAGAAGTGATTGAGTTCCCTACACAATGTGTAATGAATGTAGAGTTTTGTTCTTCAGTGACAACAGTTTAGCTTGCAAAAGCATATGAGTTCATTGTCTCTAGAAATCTGTCCCTCTCATTAATCAGCTTGAGTACAGCGGTATTTTCAAGTATTATGCTTTAAGGCAAAACAAAGTCATTGACAGTTTCTTCTAAAATGCTGTAGTGTGAACTGCTGCAACTCTGAAGCAATCAACAAGTGTCTTAGTCCTTGATGGACAACACGGAGTGACCCTGTCCACTGTCCCCATCCCAGCATTCCCATCTGACTATCAGAGCTTTAGGAATTTACAGGCTGGAACTCATTTCTGTGCAGAATAGGCTGAATTTCACAATCATTGCTGCTGATGAAAATACTCTGTATTAAAAAAAAACAACCACAATGCATATTCCTTCAACCCATAAGTGGACCCAAGTCTCTGAGATGCATACCCTAAATATGAGATTGTAAGGTTATTTTCTCTTTGAGCCTTGACTAGTGAACATTTGAAAAAAATTAAATATGTCATTTAATAAAAAATTAAATAGGTCATTTAATTGACCTTTTAAAAATTGTCATATGTAGCTACCAATCACTGGGAGACTGAGGTTGAATTGGAATCTTGGGTCTGAATAAGCCCACTGGAATGCAGAAAGTTCATAACATCTCAGATTCCCACATTAAAAGCAAAATATTCTTTTTCTGAGGAAAATCACATTAAAAGTAGCATCTAGATGCTCATACCAAATGGCAAAGGTAAATGCAGAAAAGTCAACACAATGCGTTTAACAACCACAAATGAGTAAGGTAGAAAAGTTCAAGATTTAGTACACTCACCACAAGCTGATTCATCAGACTCATCAGAGCAATCAGGTCTAAAATCACACTTCTGGATCATCTGGATGCAATGGCCAGAGCCTTTACAGACAAACTCCTCCTCTGTGCAGTTGTTCATGGGGATCGTGGCAGGAAGTGAAGTTCCAGAAGTGGTTGTAGAGATTGTTGGCAAGTTTCCTTTGAAAAAGAAATGAAGAAAATGTTGAGTGATGGGACCAAGGCCTTCTAGCTTTGTAAAGATTCCTCCCCTTGCCACTTCCACCCAAGGGTATTGCTTTACTGGAAACATGCCTGGATGGCCAAGTTGAATGACTTAAATGCTGCCCAGTAGGAACTGAATTCAACATTTCCTCAGTGGAAAGCACTAGTATGGTCATGCTAGCCAACTACTATTCATATAATCCTTGACACTTGCAGGAATTCATTTACATTTCATACCTGTCTTTCAAATTTGGATTAAGTTAGTGTGTCATTTCAAAAAAATTAATGCCAGAGAAACTGGCAGAACAACAGCAAAAACTTAATTTCCCTGTGAACCAAGGCTAACAGATTATTCTGAAGATAATGTGTTGTGGTTTTTTTAAGTTGTCAGTTACTTCAAGTGTCTGTGGAAATTACTGTATAACCTTCTTAACTTGTAATTCCACCACTGAAAAAAAAACTTTTGCGCATTAGAAAAATTATTGAGATCATCATCTTGTTCCACCACTTCTTTTATGTTTCATTCAAACTCATTACCACTTCTTTCAAATCAATTGTCTTTGCCTTTCCTCCTATTCTTTACTATTCACCTTTCTTCAGGCTTACTCTCATTTCTTGAAAACCCTTCCTATTATTGTCCGTAAAAGGAATTTTCATTATATAACTCCTTCTTTAAAATTAATCATTAATGAAATTATTAGCTGAAGCATGCATGTGGGCAATACAACTGAGTTAATTAAAAAGTGCATATGAATATTTTTATATAGAATGTGTCTCAGACAGCAAGGAGTTTCACATTTCTGTGTGACCTGCTCTAGGTGGTCCTGTTCTGGCAGGGGGGTTGGACTAGGTGATCTTTCAACATCCCTTCCAACCCTTAACATTCTGTGATTCTTTTTCCTCCGAGGCCTGGAGCACACTAAGACTGATAATATAGTCCCTATGAACAAGTGGCATTTCTATTTCATAAGGTAGAAAGCACAACTATGACATCAAATGAATTATACTCCGATAATATCTTAAGAATCAAACAAAAGACTTAGATGAATGAAACTCTAAGGAAAAATTGCATGATATAATAAATTTATTTGCAACTCGTAATAATAGTAAGGACCTTATTGGTTAGATAGTTTTAAGTACATATGTCACATTCAAGTGTCTGATTTTAATCCACTGGGACAGGAGAAGAAAATCTGAAGTACCATAAACTTCATGAAACCTTAAAAGAAAGAAGAATCTATTCCTTTCTCTCTTTGTGAATAATTATTTTCTATATCATTTATGAAATGCCATTTTGTCCAGAGTAAGCATCATTGAATAGCCTTTACCTAGTGCATTCAAATGATGCATCACAGCAGTATATTCAAGTTTCAACATCTTTAATATTATTTATAAAGCACTTTATTACCAAACTATCAAGCCCATCTCTTCCTGGTCAGTATTTGGTTTTTTGAAGTTTGAAAAGAGCAACTGAGCAGTTAGCATTTAATTCGAGGGTGCATAAGCATGGGAGCCCTGCTTTTTTTCTCCTGATGCAACTTCATTAAATACAGTGGAATATGCCATATATACTGACTATTTTGCAGGCTATTCCTGCAATCTCTGTGATTTTTTTTTCTGTTGTTGGGATATTTTTATGGTGTGGAGGAAGTAAAATAGATACATGATACTGGAGTGTCTTTAAAATTGCTCTCAGTCCTAAAAGCATTTTAAAATGTATGGAAAACGAAAGTTGTTTCCTATTCAGCTCTGTCCAGCATTATATTTGAGTATCTGTTTTATCTTTCCACACAAAATAAGATGTTTTTTTCTTCCTGAAGAACTTTTAAACTCTGACCCTTTGTACTTTCCAACTTTCTTTTTTATTTTAAAAACATGTAGTGATTTTCTGGTTAGATCTTTTAAGGTTTTCTTCCTTGAATATATGGCATTTTACATTAACTGAGTATTATAATAAACACTGTACACTGTATAGACATTATAAAATATGAAATAATTTTCTGTAGAAGAAACATGCTACATACACTTTGATATTCCTACAAGACTTAATTATATCTACAAAAAAAATTTGTAGTAGCAGAATAAAATGCATCTGCACTAGGGTATTTTAGAGTTAGTGATAGATTAATAATGTTCAGGCACTGTTCTAAATTGTTTGCTGTTCTACACCCTATTATACTGTACATTAACTATCACACCATATGTAACACTGTAAATGCTTCTGCAGCTAACACTAGTCCCTTTAAACTTTCTGTAATGAAGTGACAGGTCTGGAATCTGGTGTCCTGAAGTACACTTTTTTTTGGGATGTAATATTTTGCAATTCTGTAGACATTGTACTAGGCTAGATAACAATGACTTCTTGAGGACAGGCTCCTCTATCAACTGAACTGAGTGCAGTAACGTCGGAGCAATTGACACAGTAAAACCATTATGAATTACTGGGGAGGAGGCAGACACCTGTATTCAAACCAAGTTTGCTAAATGAAAGGTCAGTTTGTTTACACACAGTTAATTTTTTTTTCCTTCTAGGAATCAAGATCTCAAAGAGTTTGGAAGCTGCCAACTTCTTACTAAGGATCTCTTTCGGACCTTATGCACACAGCAGAAACCATTTTGTGCTCATGCCTGAATATGAGGATCTGAGAAACAGGGAAAAATGTCTGGATTTCCTTGTCAGTCATGAGTCATAGTTTGATCTAGTTTTTGCTTTTCACTAGAAATGGCAGCAAAGAATCAGCTTGTACCTAGGAGATATACACTTTAACTCTGTTCTTACCATTGTAAAGGGTACAGCCTAGGAAAGACATGTCATCAAGTCCAATGTCTCCAGTGAAACCATCTCCTACGGTACCTTTCACCAAGATCTAGAGAAAGAAGAATTACAAAAGCATTTTTCCAGCATATAGTAGATTTCCACTTCTTATTAAATATTACATAGTAATCGATAGAGGAGTCATTTACCACATTTCACAGTTAAAATGGAATTAAATTTGTTCTAGGGGATATGTTCTATTTAGTGACAGTTTACGAAAGAGTAATTATCAGCTTTCACTCGTGGTCACATTAATCACAGTGAACCATACCATAATGGTTGGCTTCACAATTGTGTAAATTTAATGAAACATCACTGTGCTATTAAAAGATGGCAAGACATTATCATAAGTGGCATATGATGACTAGCTCCTTTGGTACTTATTATAATAACATTAATCATGATTAATTATAGTAACATTCATGTGAATACATAATATACCCTTATACAAATCCCACTGTGATGAAAATAAACAGTTTAGAGATGCACTATACAACCCTTTAAAGAAAAATACTTTACTATTTCTTTAGAGTTGCCAATGCTACATAAGCTTACTTTCTTATTATTCTCTACTGCCTAGGAATGGGAGAGGTTCATATTTCATGGAATCATAGAATGTTTTGGGTTGGAAGGGATCTTTAATAGTCATCTAGTGCAACCCCACTGCAGTGAGCAGGGGGGATATTTTCAACTAGATCAGGTTGCTCAGAGCCCCGCCCAACCTGACCTTGAATGTTTCCAGGGATGCGGCATCCAGCAACAATCTGGACAACCTGTGCTAGCATTTAAAAACCTCATTGTAAAAAAATTCTCCCTTATATCTAGTCTAAATCTAGACTCTTTTGTTTAAAACTATTACTCATTACCTTGTCACAACAGGCCCTGCTAAAACGATTGTCCCTATCTTTCTTATAGGCCCCCTTTAAGAACTGCAAGGCTGCAATAAGGTTTCCCTAGAAATCTATGAAATACTTTCTGGATGACTGAATAAACCTCATTTGTTCCAACTGCTACTGAATGGCAAAAATCCAAGGAGGTAATATGGGAAAGTTTTTGTAAGAGTTTTCTTGATTTAACTAATTTATAAAAACCCTATTCATAAAAAAAAAATAAAGCCTCCTCATACATTAAAAAAAAAAAAAAAAAAAAAAGTAGTAAATTGCATTGCTGAGCCAATGCAGTTCAAATGTTAAAATTTATTTATTTGTCATTTTCTAAAATATACTAATGTCACATTTTACACACACTCAAGCTACCAAATTATTATGGAATTATACATAAAATTTCAAACACATTTTTCACCACAGTTCCTTAGTTCAATAGATAATCTATACAAGTATAAACATTGAAAAAATACTGCAATACTGATTCACAGTACTGTTAGTTCTAGGGTTGAGGGGATTTTTTTGTTATAATTTACATATTTGCTGTTTTATTTCAAAGAAAGCTCATTTTCAACAAGTAATAAAGCACTGCTCCAAACTCAAAGATGTAAGACACATCCATGTAGATGGGTGTCTTAACTCTTTTGATTAAGTATCACTGATATTTTGGAAACATCCTTACAGCAAATAGCATTTCAAAACTAAATGCCTGCATTTTACATTCTGGTATTTCTTTTGTCCTACAGTAAATCAAGTCCTGTAAAGGATTTCCAGTTTCAGAACTCAGCACTGTGTATTAAACAAGGTTCTCAGAATCTTGATGGCAATAAGTAGTTCATCCACCCATTCGTAACTGTTTGCAAAACTTCTGCAAGTGAGCAGTCACATTTTAAATTTATTAACATGTAACAGGAGGAAAAAATATATATAAAAGGTGTAAGGAATGGCCTTAATACTGTTGAAGATAGTATCAATCTTAAGTTAACAAGGAAAAATTTGGTTTTGCTATTCTGAAGCTGTACATAAATAGCAGATTTATTATTGGTGTTGATAACATCAGAGTAAATAAAAATGTTTACACATTATATAGAGATTATGTCCATTACACAAAATAAATGAGTATGCTAAAAGATGGCTATATGTCCCTTATGATGGATATGCTGAAGATGGTTTATTTTAGCATAAAATGTATCTAAAGTGAATGATAGCAGCCAATGACATCATTGCTTCTTACTGCTCTCATCTCAGTATGGGATTCTTATTTTTCCCCTCATAATATCCATAAATATTCTTTACAATATTATCCCAGTCTTTTGTTTCCTGTTTAGATTAAAATGGGACCATGCTACAATATCATTACCAATAGCATAAAAATACTTAGAAACAGGAGAAAACAAGACATATTATTTGGAAATAGCATGAAAGAAAATCTATTCTTGCAAAGTAACAAAATTCTTTTCAGTGTAATTTTGACTGGAAAAGACAACAGTTTAATTAACATTTTGACTTTGTTTTTAAAGCATGAATAACTACTCATAATTAACTACTCATAAATAAGCTAAAATTCAGACAAAGAAGCAGAGAGTTTGTTAAATCCACTTACATAGTTGTTATTACTAAGACAAACCCAAGCCCTCTCAAAACTACACTGTTTTTCTCTGGGTTTGTTCTGCGCTATGATGGATGTTAACCAGCAGTTCATATCACTTCTCTCCCTGTAACTCCCTTTGCCCGTCTCCACAGCCATGACATTCACACTGTCTGAGGACATCCTTATGTCTCAACCTTCCCTTGGATAAGGTTGCACTACTGCACCCTTAGGATGAATATTTTCATTAAGGGCATAAAAATATCCAAAGATAAACGTGGCAAGACACAGCTCTGCAGAGGTAATTCAGAATACCTCTTTATTATGATGATTATGATTGTATTACTTAAAATTTCCCTACCCAAGTTAATATTTTTTAAAGTTTATCTAAAGTCTATCTATCTACTTGGGGAGCCTGACACTTTGGCATATAGTACGAAATATATACTCAGTAAGTAATACAGAAAATGTAACAGAAGTGTAGGTATAAGATTTAGAAGAGAAGGCAGGACCAATTTATGAGTTAGTGCTGCACTATAGAAATTAGTCTTTGCAGCTGTGGTTAAACATTGACCACTGAAATTAATTTGCTAGCTGAAATTCTACAAACTTCATAAACTATTATTAAACAACCTCCAGGGAACTCATCGACCATGAAGCTCATTTCACATCTCATTTATTATTTGAATGAGGAAAAATAATTCCAAATTCCTCCAAGTTTCAATAAAACTATAAAGTTAGCAAAATATAAGCTACATAAAAAAGGAGGAAAAAACCTTCACAAAAAAAGGAAAATTTATAGAATAAAACTCTGTATACAGAAGAGTATTGATCTCTCAAGATTTTGAACAAAACAGATTTTTGAATGGTGAAGTAACATTATGACAAGGGTTAAAAGAGGAATTACAATGGGTAATACTGTTCTGTACAAATGTTCTATTTTTTAAGTAATGCTCATTTCTCTCACTAGCCAATTCCCACTGCAGGTCAGCAAATAAAATCTTCACTTCCATACAAGCGTAGTTCAAACTAGTATGGAATTAGATCCAAAACCTGTAAGGTGCTCAAAATTCTAAGTATTTCTAAATATTTATTATTTCTAAATATTTATGCTATTAGTTCTAATGTATTTACCTAGTAATATAGCCAAAGAGTATCTAATCTTTATCACAGGAAGTGTCAACTGTGTTTAGTGATTTCATTAGCAGTTAGAGAATGCTTATTTTCACTAGGTTTGCTATGATTATTTCTGTGAAAAAACCCACATGAATAACCCATGTAATCTGAAGAGGAAAGAACAACTACACAAGTGGAAAATAGCACAAATAACGAACAGAACAATTTGTCATCAAATCTTTGGTCATATCTTACTAAAAACAAATGCAGGTTTGAAAGTCATATACATTTCATAGCATATCTCTGAAGTAAACTACTCCCACGTTTTATGCTATGTATAAATAAAGGAAAATGTCTCATAACTTTTCATCAAGAAAAGTAACCGATTTTTTATGAGATGATGGAACTTCTTTGATTACAGACAAAGGATAAGCCCTAGAACCATGAATTTTGTGAAATCTCCATCAAAGTTTCTTGCTTCAAAACTCCTTTTTATCAAGATAGCTTCATCCATTAATCATGTCACAATAAGTCTTCACTGTAGGACATTTTTTTCAAGAACACATAAGATATTCCTATATAATGATACCTCAGAAGTACCTAGAAGGGGAAACTATTTATCAAGCAATCAAAAAATGTTATTTTAAAAATTTTGAGAAATTTAGATTTGATTTATATGGTGAGTTATTAGTTCATATCAAATAAGAATTACTCTTTAATAAGTGAGCTGAAAAATGGCAATTTATTCCTCCCTGGTTTTATTTCTCTGATTCCTCAGCTGCCACCAAAGGAGTAGGCAGTGTGGAACCTGAGACCATTTCCCAGATCTCTTGTTTAGGCATCCAGTAATGGCATCCTGACTACATGGCTCTGAAATTTTCCTCTGTATGTTCTGCACCATGTTTTTTCTTGGGATAGAAAACTGGGTGCAGTGGCAGAAGGGGTGCCACAATCTGTTCCTCATGGGGGAAATGACTAGGCAATCAGAACTATTATGTATTTTATGGAGCTCTTCTGACCGCAAAAGCAAGCACAAGTGGACACAGCCAATCAGTTCCTGGAAAACTGTCAACATTAGGTCACCACAACATTTTAGCAATACACATAAAAAATCTTGAGATTCCACTGCCCAGCTTCAAAGCCCATTAGCCCCTCCTTTTGTGTCCATCAAAAACGTATTAGAAATTAATGTCTCAGACTTCAAAAGTTGAAATATAAATCCTTTCATATGGGTACCCAAATGAATTCTTACCTTATCTTAAGGTTATGCTTATCAAATATGAAAAATCCTGTGTCAAATATTTGATGTTTTACAGTGCTTCATTCTACAAGATAGTGAAAAACACTAGTTCTAGTTCAGTAAAACACTTTATCACGCTTCAATAGAACCTTGCAAACTCTCATGCTGAATTACCATGTTTGTTTAAGTAATCCTCTAAAGTGCAGAGGGGAAAAAAAAAAAAAAAAAAAAAATCACATTTCTGTCCTAGTTCACACTATTCACTGATGTTGGTGGGACTGCTGACAAGCATAATATAGGTAACTACATATTCTGGAAGTCAGTACTTTGCTGTAATGAGGCCACAAAATATCACTCAACAGAAAAGATTTTGTTTTCACTCTGTAATATTAACTTTGGAAGAATTATTGCAGAAGTAGTATATAATCAGTGCCTAAAAACTTCTGAGATTTTAGCTTTATAAAACACCATGGTTAGCCTGTCCACTTGGAAAACATCTATGTAGTGATTATAAAGTTATATTTAATCCAATTTGAAATCATAGTTAGCTTTTACTTCATCTCCAAAGACATACAGAAGTCTCCTCTATTTCACAAAACTATGGCAGAATAAGATTATTTTCAAAAGCAACCCAGACTGTAAATATGAAGTGTTAAAAGAAATACCAACACCAAAATCCAAAAAACCCAGAAAAAAAAGGACAAAACTCTCTTTAAATCTGAAGATATTTTTCAATCTCAAAATTGATTTGATTTCTCTTCAGTTTGCTACAGGGGCCCAAAAAATGTGTATACATCCTTTAGCAATTCTGCTTTTTGTAATATTAAAAATGCAAATGCTTTCTCTCCATATAGAGGATGGATGAAGTTTGTGGGGTTTTTTCTTATTACTTAAAATACAATACTACTCAACTGCTAAGGATATCCTTACAGACAATATTAAAACATCCATGATTAACTGCACAACCAATCTAGGCCAAAAAACTCCAACACCCTGCACCACCCCCAGCCCCGCAAAAAACAAATAAACAAACACAAAAAAGCCCCAAACCAACCAAACAACACTAAAGCAAAAAATATGCTTTAAGTTTTCTCCCACATGTAAAGTACAAGTCCCTTTATTGTTCCTGTATAAATTTAGGGAGAGCGGGCTTTGAGCATCAGTTATTTCTGATAGCCTTGTGGATAATTATGCAGGCAGTTTAAGGATTCATAGGCTGGATCTAAGTAAGTTGTTTTGACAAGGATACATACAAGTGAAAGTGGGTAATAATGGGAATAGCAAAGCAATGGCAAAACTGATGATGGTCTTTCATGATCAGCCTTTACTGACTCTCTCATGATATTATGGTACCCTCAACAACTTCCACCACTCCTTTATGATGTGCATGGTTTTGCTTCTAGGGTGACCTTCCATGACAGGCATATGCAGTTTACACACACATTCACTTCTTTCTCCTAACCACCATTTCTCCAACTTAAAAAACATAAATAAGATTACAAGATTCAGGCCGAGTTACTATGTGAAATTCATGGGACTTACGGTCCTAAAAGATGTATTGTACATTGACCAGGACAGCTTGTATCCAGAGAAGCCTGAATAACGCCTTCATGGACAGACTTTTAATCTAATCTATACATTGCATACTGCTAAAATAGTTCTTCCATGCTGAACTCAGGAGCAGCCTGAGTGAAGATATGCATTGCTTTCTTTTCAGTGTTTATGAAAGCATTTGTCCCAGCACCTGAGCCAATTATCAGTTTAGCAATAAATCTAATGAGCAAGGGGATCACTATTATATCTTTTGCCTAAAGATGTAGCCCTTTCTTTATCCAAATGATTTTGCCTAAGACAGGAAGTTATACAGAATTACTGTTTCTATACCCACACACATCGCCTTAACCTCCCAAGGTAAGAAAACAATAACATAGGAATATCATCAGAATAACTTGCCATGAAATCCTGTTTTCATTAAAGGCAATGAGAGTTTTGCTTCATATATGTACTTCAGTGTAGAATTTCTACAATGTTTCTTAGTTCTGTTATAGGCATATTCAACAAGCATAGAAAGATTATAAAAATTAACATTAAAAAGCCCTATGTTTGATGTAAAGCATAGAACTATGGAAGGAAACTTAATTAAAACTTAAATGAAGTACTGTTTTCCTTTGATCTTGTTACCTTTTCAAAGATGACTTTTAAATCCAATAAAGAAATAAGAAAAAAACATCATTTTCCTTCTCTTTGCAAAGTTATCTTAGTCTCATTTTCCCGTCCTGATAAATAATATAGTAAAAATAACAGCACATTTAAGACACTACTTTTAATTTTCAGGAAAGCAAAATTCCTGCTTCACATGAATCCCTTCAAATTTAAATGACTCAACAGAGTCTTTCAGTGGGTTGTAAAAGGCAGTAAAAATATTTCATTACTTCAGGTTTTCTGTATTGAAAACATGGACATTTCATTGGCAAGTGAGCATCGGGTATGAAAGAAGACAACAGTCAGATCCACGAAGAAGAAAAACAGTTAGTGCCCTGAAAGAGAGCTACCAAGTTGCAGCAAATACATCTGGATATCCATGTATTTGTAGCACAATAACAAGCAACAGAAGCATGTGATAACCCTTTTTTTTTTTTGGGGGGGGGGGGGGGCAGGGGGGGTAATAATAGTTAAAAAAAAAATCCTTGAATACTAAGTGCAAAGAAGAAGAGTAGGAAGAAAAGATGAGGAATGACAAATTGAAATTTGAAGCTGTTGCTAGAGTGAAAATCCATAATGATTAAATCTTTGTGTGAAAATTGCTGCTAGGAATGGATCAAAAGCAGTAAAAGAAAACTGATCACAAGTGGATTTGAGAGGTGTAATACACATCTTAAAGTCCCTGATAAATTCAGAGATGCTTCAAGACCCGATTTTAATGAAAGATACATATCTGACCAACTAAACATTAACAAACTCCTACTGGTATGTCAGAACACACTGAAAATGAGGCCATGAACAAGGAAGCAAGCAGACAATCAAATCAAGGCAGAAGGCTAACAACACTTGACAACAATAAACCTGGTTCAATAAGGGCAAAAACAACTGCAGGAAATCTGAAGTCATAGTTAGAATATCAAAAAGGGTGACCCTCTTGATGCACTGAAAGTTGTCTGCAGCACAATGCCTCATAGCATGAGGACAGATGTACCAGAGGTTAGGTCAGCTGCCCAGATAACTGCAGTGTGTGTCTCCCAGTGGACTGCCCCCACATCCACAATGAG
>JANHGN010024178.1:19580-57025 GCA_024605025.1 Megaceryle maxima
AAGAAAAAAAGAAAAAAAAAAAAAAGAAAAAAAAAGAAAAAAAAAGACCTTGCTTGCATCATGTTATCATGCTGATATTGCTGTGGTTGATGAGCAACCACAGTAACATTAAGGCCTTATCCTCCAAAGAGGATGAAATCGCTGTCCACCAAAAAATAATATTTTGGGAAATAAATATGGGAGAGTCTAAAGAAAATATTACATTGCATCAGATTTAAAAGGAAGATATTTCTTACTATAAAGTGTTTTGAGACTTCTTAAAGTTTCTTTTATGACCAGTTGGCAGTCAAATGAACTGATGTCTCCTAAAATTAACCTGAGGGTTCATTAACATGATAGGAATAAAAAGATCACACATAGTGAAAGCTAAAAGAGATATGCAATTTTTAAAAGGTGAGAAAAATCAAGATTTGTAGCTGTAACTTACTATAATTACAGCTTTCTCCAAATGACATTTGATTGTTCACCTAGCCTTGCACCTAAATATTTTGAAAGGATAATTTTTCTAGCACTATGTAATTAAAAAGTAGCATTTAAACTCTGGAAAACACAAAGTTTTAGCAGTCCTTTTTTCATGAATGAACCATAATTTTTTGCCAAACTGCTCTGTAGCAGATTCAAATAAATTTGTTTCACCAAATTATTAAATCCCAAAAATAGCATCTACTTTAAATACCACATGTTCCTGTTCAAAACATTAATATCAAGTGTTTTAGGCAGAAAAGTAAATTCAATAAAAATAATTTTGACATATTTTGTCAAAAAATCCCCTACAAATGTATTTCAAGGTAAATTTGTTCAGACAGTTACAAATAGCTTTGGGATTGCACAGTCATTTATATACTTGCAGTATTTTACAATGTGGCAAATAACACTTTGCAACTTAGAATGTTCATACCTGAAATGGGTTAGAGCTGCTGATGTAGAGTGTCTGTTTGATCCATTTATTTCCTTGGTTACCAAACTTGTACCACAACAGCCTTCCCTTGGTATTACTCATAGTTCTCTGGAGGACTGATAACTTGTAAATTTGCTTTCCAAACATATGGTAATGAAAACGAAAAATGCAGGTCCTGTTGCCAGAAGGGTTGAAGAGAGGACTAAGCAAAACTGCTTTGTCCTGGAATTGTCTTGGCTCAGAGGATTCCATGTAGAGGTAGTATCCCCTGGCTGTGCCTGTCGTGTGGTCCTTTAATGGGCCTGTATTTACTGTGGGAGTTGGACCCTGGATTCTGATCCAGTCAAAGTCATCCTCGACATCCTGCACCCAATTGCACAGTCCATTTTCAAAGTCGCACTGTACGTCAGGATCTGAAATGTAAACGGAACAGACTTTCAAGTGAAAGCAGTATCAAAAGGTGACCATGCTTTTGTATCTTTTATCCTTGCAAAAATGTCTTTCTAATGTAGAGAAAAAATGCATATCATCTTGTATTCACAAAAGTTCCCCTCTGAAGAATAAATATAAACTTAATGGGAAAAAAAAAAAAGAAAAAAAATATCTTTCTTTATCTCCTCTTTGAATATATATCTGGCAAATGGTACAGAATTAATTTATTGAATAACCAGAAATGTGAATAACATTTTATTATTCATATTATTAAATTTCTGTATTTTTTATAACTGATTAGACCAACCACTTCTAACATAAAGAAATAAAATGCTTTTCAGAGGTGAAGAACTTGTATTTCATCTTTGCATCTACCCTTCATAAACAGTAACTGACACAATAGCTAATACTTTTTTTTTTTTTAATTAAACTGTTATTTTTAATGATATTTAAAACTGCAAGTCATATAGTGCTTTCTTACTATACACATCAAATGGGTTATAAAGTTAGACATTTTATAAGTGGGAAAGCTGAGACAGACTGGAAGCCTTCACTTTCTTTTAAATTCAGATCAGTTTTGATATTCAGCAAATACCAGTGCAGGCTGGAATTCCCTCAAGCACGTAAGGTGTCCCCTGTTTCTCAAACTCATTGTGATTTGCATAATTTAGTTACCTCAGGATGTGATAAAGCAACTGCTAGTTAATTTTATTTTATATTAATGTTCTTGAGTTCTTAAAATTGATGAAGGCATGCTTTGGGGAGAAAAATCACCAGCACCCTTCAGCACTGCAAGGTGAATGTCAAAAATGTGAATGACACACAGCTTTGCTCAGTACTTAAAGGTTCTTTCTTTGAAAGGGACAATTATGCCCAGCACAACTAGTATCTTCCAGTATAGGTATTTAAATGTTTTCTAGATAGAAAGAGTATAGCTCATAAAGACTCCTCTCAGTCTGTGTATGTCCCCTCCTGTACTTCCATTGGTATAATCAAAGACAGCATGTTAACACAAATCAACTGGCAGACTGAATCCTCCCTTCCAAACTAAACTTGTAATATGTGTGTGTGTTTTACAAAACACAAAAGAAATAGGACTCTTTTGGCTAAGGGAGATTGAATTCCATTAATCCTGAGCTGTAACTCATTATATGCATTTAGGTTAAAAAATTCCAGAGTTTGTATCAGTAACTGTATTCATTTGAATCACCACTGGCTGTGACGTGGCTAGGCAGTAACAGTACTTTGATTTTTTTTACTCCAGGGATGAATTTGGCAAGTAAATTTTGATTTGATATAAAGCAAACAGTAACAGGAAGTACTTACTACAATTGTCTTCATCCGATCCATCCCCACAGTCATCCACAAGATCACAGACCAATAAACTGTCAATACACGCTTTTGTGTCTCTGCACCAGAAATGATTGGGACCTTTACAACTTAATGCTGGAGGTGGAAGAGCACAATTTTCAAATACAATATCATCAATCGCCGAGACACCGTCATAAACACCCAGACTGATTTTATCAAGTGATAATTGGAAAGGATGTTGAAGGCGTCCAAGCTGAATGACTGCCTTCAGCCATTGATTTCCTTCGCTGTAGTATGTCCTCCAAAGGACAGTAGGCTGTTTCCACCCATCCACAAGCAATTGCATCTCTGCTACCCCAACTGATTTTCCATAATTGTAATACCTAAAATGATTAAAATATACAGTTAAGAGTGCAAAAGATGAGAATAAGACATCATCACATATAACGACCAGTATGTCTTTTGTCATAGCTCTGTGAAATATAAACAGTGCCTACGTCCAGTTTACCTGTAATTCATTCCCTTTCTGTATGATGGTAGGGTAGGATGCTGTGTCAGCTTAGAGCTCATTTCAAGAATTGAAAATTATGAGAGAAGTAGTACACCTCATTAAATTAGAGCCCATAAATGAAAAGACATATTTTCCTTCATATTAAGCAATGAATAATGCTCACTCAGATGTATATGGTTTTTTTTTAAATTTAATTCAATACATAACTGTAAATTTTCAAGAAGGAAGAACAGAATACTTATTGAATGCAGAAGTATACCTTCTACCTATGTTAGTTATTAACAGGTTGCATTTTACAAGATTTTTGGAGGACCTCAAAACATGTAAAGATCATAAATATTTAGATGAGCAATTGTACAACAAATCTGGGAACAGAACCAGGAACAGAACCAACAGCTTGTAATTTCCAGACCTATACTCCAAATGGAAGTCTTGAATCTTTGATAAAAAGACATTTCTGCTTCCTATGGCAAATGTATTTGACATTACTGAGAAAAACAGCACTTAATAATGTCAAAGTCAGGTCAAACATTTATTTAAACAGCACCACCACTTTGGACCTTAGTAAACAAATTATCAGTTTTCTTTTTTTGTCCCTCTTTGACAAAATTTCACAAAAATTAAGACAACAACTGAAAGGTTGTGGATTTTGGTTTTGTTTGTGTTTGTTTTGTTTTTATGCATATACTTAAAGGATTCGAAAAAAAAGTTCTCATTCTTGCACTAGAGCTTACACTTAAAGATGATACAATCTAATGTGGATACTGTAGGTGACTCAAGGAGCTACCAGATTTTTGGTCGGTTTCTCGTTATTGAGCAAAACTCCACATTTTCAAATTTACTTAAACACAGTAAAAAATGTTTGCAAAATGACTGTGCTATCTGTCTATGTATTTGCAGACAACAGTCATACCATGTTTCAGTTCTGTTCTCCAAGTGCTTCAACTTATTTCTGAATATTATTCACAATAAAGACTATGTGATTTAAGAATAACAAAAAGAAATATATACTGCAGAGTTAGATGTGTCTATTGCAACTATAACCTCGATTTCAGTCCAAGAGGGGCAATGCAAGATGATCCATAAATTATTTCATACCAAAAAGACAACGTGCAATTTGATCCTGTTTGCCTGAACTTTGGGCTTCGTAGCCGAGCTAGTTGTGAAATGCTGCTGCTGTTTTTCAGAATGAACATAAAATGACCTGTCAAAATGAAATAGAAAACAACTTTTCAGTCTGAAGATAAAAAGTGTTCCTGAAGGGTTTGAAAGTGGTCATGGACTTCACTTAAAATCTAATTAAAGAACAGGTATATCTATTCCATTTCTCTGTTTCTAGGCCTAGCTTGTCTTACCTTCAGATTTGTTGAAGGTGTGATCCTGCAGAGGAGCTTGCTTCTGAAAAGCAGGTGCAAGAGCACTACTGGAACTTCTTACCCAGTCAAATTCATCACCATTTGCAGTTTCAATCCAACCACAACTGTCTCTTTCAAGGTCACAAACAGCAGCTGAAATGAAGAGATATTTTACTTTATCTCTTTACATGACATTACTAAGCAAGCTTTGCAGTATGAAAATAAAATGCTTCTAATACATCAACAATATTCTGGAAAGACGCCTAGGAAAGGGGCGTAGGGAGGCAGAGTGCAATACGAGATATTTCTTTTATAACAGTTGGGTAAGACAGCAGACCCACAGGAACAACCAAGCCATTATTACATGCAGTGTTTTTGGTAAAACAAATCCTTCTCTCTAAAGACACTGCATTCAAAGCACTCAGACCAGGTGAGAAGGCGCTGAAAACACACCTCACAATCCTCACGTTACAGAGCAAGAACACAGAATGCACAAAGCAGTAACAAGCCATCTGCAAGGTCTTTTAGGTAATCGATGCTGGAGCCAGAAATCAAATCCCTTATTTCCTGAATGTCAGCAAGTATGCCAATGATGGCAAAACCTTTCCTCTAGTTATAATACAATTAAGCTAAATATCAGGTGTTCTTGAGACACTATGATATTGATAATCTTTGAAACACAAACTACTGTAGTGAAAAAGATTTGAAAAATATACTGTCCTGGTTTTAGCTAGAAAAAAACCTAATTCTGTTCAGTGATCTTACTTTTCAGCTAAGTCTCTTTAAGTAACTGCACTTTCTGAAGTTAATGACATATTTTTGTGTCTGCTGATAGCAGCGATGACACTTGATGTTTAGAATTACTGCCAAGGATTGGTGTGTAGACCAAGGCCACTGCTGGATCTTGTGCACCATGTTCAGGGTGCCATACAGCAAGAGATCACACCTGCAGGGAGGAAGGGACAGGACAAGTAACCCTATACTGACCAACGAGGTATTTCATCCCATATACTTAATATTCAGTACAGAGCTGAAGGATCACAAGGGTCAAAGTTTCTTCTTTGATGGCTGGCATCTGAGGAGAACATGGTCAGTTCTGCCTTTGATACCATTGAGTGCATTCCTGAATCCATTTCCAGAAACCAGCCCCCGAATCTAATTCCTGTCTGTCACTGAGTCAAGATTAGGACTTTCCCAGTGCCTGTCTACAGTATCAGACATAACTGCCATCAGAGAGTTGGGTTTCATATTGGTTTTGTATATATTTCATTTTATTGTTATATTTTCATCAGAAGAGTTTGTTTTCCTTTCCGATCCATGTCTCTCTTCTTTATTCCCCCTCTCTTCCCCTTCTCGGAAGAGACATTAATAGTAAGTATCTGTCATTCATCTAGTGGCCAGCCCAGCCCTAACCTTTAACATATCTTCAGCTGCATTCTTCAATTCTTCATTTAGAAAAGCAGTGATATTTTAGAAAACGTGTATAATACAAAATGAAGAAAGGAGTGGGTGTCATATATGAAAGAATACAAACAAGCAAATATTTATAATGTTAAAATGAAGAAACATTAGGTTTTCCTCATCTGCACCAAAGAAAAAAAAAATCCTCATTAAATCATAAAATTACATTTTGAGTCCTGTAATTATCATAGGCCTTCAATGGAAGACATTAAGAAAATTATGTCAAGATCTTTTTAAGCAGTACTTTATTAATTCTATACATACAATAAATAAATATATATACATTCAGACATGAATGTCAGAATACGACCATTATTTTATAACATCTTATCACAACTGCCAGTGGCCATATCATTATGGTCTAGAAAATGCACATTTCAGAATCAGATGAAGCCCCCTGGAGAACAGGATTACACAAATGTTTATTTATAGAAAATATAGGATGCTTTTTCACATTTTTTTTCTTCTGTAAGAATTGTGTCATGATAAGTTATACATATTTTGTTAGAAAGAATTAAAAAATTATGAACCATGCAAGTTAACATTATTGCTGATTAGGGCTTGTATAAAGAAAAGATATTGTGGATTATTAAGCAAAACACATGGAAATCCACAGTTATGGAAATCCACAGTTATTAATTTTGATTCAAAAATCAGTCAACAAATATGGGAGACCAAAGAAAATATGTGTTCACTGTACATATGGTGGATGCGGGTCAGAAATTTCATTGATAAAGTGATGTAGATAAAATGTGACAAAAAACCCAAACAAAACAGAAGGAAGAAATTTTTTGATAGAACATTTTGAAAGAATAAAATGAAGACAAAAATATTTGCAAGCATCAGGGACCTAGGCATGATGGGAATGACCGAAAATCCACTGTCAGAACATAACTATAAGGGAGTACAGAGAGCTATTTCTGATTTGCTTTTTGCTCAATAGAAGAAACTGTTTCACATTCCCAGAAGAACAACAACAAAGACTATGACAAACCTTGGACACAGATGGTTACACCCAAAAAGGCAAATAAGCAAGACAAAACTTTTAAGTCTGAGCCTAGGCTTCTTGCATCTGTAACTTGTAACAGACAAAACATAAAAGGAAAGATGCACCAGACCATATATTTAACTTAAGGATGACTGAAAACATTGAGATAAAAACACCCACAATGCTGATATCTTCTACTAAATCTCAAACCAGCTACTTAATAACTAGGGAAGATACAAGAATAGAGCAAGCTATTAGAGCATGGGTGAAATGCACTTGGTTCTTGATGCTTGGTAACACTTCAATTAACTAATTGTCCCATAACATATTTGACCCATATTTCTGTTTCAGACACATTATCCAGAAAGAAAGGCTGTTGCTCAGGTACCTCTGTAGTTTCTTTTAAAGTGAACTCACACAAACTAGTATTCTTTATCTCCTAGTACTTCATTTTCTACCTTTCTCCTTTTTCTTACTTTCTTACATGCTCTCTTTATAATCTAGCCATCAAGCGACTCTACAGACTCTTCCAGGCTGTCTTCTCCTCATGTGATTGAGGAATTTATTGCTAGTTTTGCTTAAAAAAAAAAAAAAAATTGTCATCCTTACTACATTTTGACATTTAATCCACCAAAATTTGTCATCTTTTCTACCTTTTTCATTTGGACATTACTACTTGTATTTTTTTGATGCTTTTTTAATACTAATACTATTCATGCCACTTATAAGAATATATTTTCTTTGAGGCCCCTTTTAGCATTTTTTCAACAAGCTCCCTCAATAATTCTGAAGGAACCATAGTGGTACTGTGAGCACAGCATTTAAGGGTAGTTGGATTTATTGATGTTTTGAAAAACCTGCCTTTACATCTTCAGCAGATTTAGTCTTCTCTCAGCTGACTTATTGCCGATAAGAAAGATGAGGACAATCTTTTCAGTAGGGCCTTTTGTAACAGGACAAAGTATAATGGTTTTAAACTTAAGTAGGATAGATTTAGAATAGACAGAGGGAAGAAATTTTTTACAATGAAAGTGGTGAAACACTGAAACATGTTGTCCAGAGAGCTGGTGGATGCTTCATTCCTGGAAACAGGGGTCTGAAGAACCTGACATACTTGAAGATGTCCCTGCTCACTGCAGGGAGGTTTATGACTTCCAAAGGTCCCTTCCAATCCAAAATGTGATATGACTCTATGAGCAGATAAATATGACTTGTACATTACACATAGATCTCTTCTATCTCTTATGAAATAAGGAAGAGTTTTGTATATAGGACAGGCAAACTATGCAGAAGGAAAATACTTTCTTATAAGTAAATTTTATGATTTAATTTAGTGACTACGTTTTTAACAATCTATCTGCACTACACGTCTGCTAATACTAACCTAGCTGTGGGGTTTGCAAAGATTGAGATTTTTATGGGTGGAAAATAAAATTCCGTGGATGCACACACAACCATAATCAGTCTACATGTAACCCAAATATTGCCCACAAAATATAACTTTACTGTCACATGTCATTGTTACCATTTGATTTTCTAAATAACAATATGAAAATAATCCTCACTATATAGCTCTAATTTGGCTGTCAGTCCATTTTGTGTAGTAAAGCAGATAAGCAATCATCTAACTAAAGGCAGTTTTATAACAACATTTTAAAGTAAAATAACAACCACACACTAATTTATTAAAGCTGACATTTTCTGGAAACTCTCAGTGCATGTGATACTGCCCTGTTTCCTATCCCACTGTTTCTCATGTCTAATTGCCCCACCATCTACATTTTAAGACACATTTCACACAGTGGTGCCACAAAATTTCCTAATTTGTACAAGTGTAACAATTTTATTTTTTTTAGTGTAATATTGTATGCATTAGAGCACGGGTGCAAAAATGAGTGCAAATGTTCTGTTTGGTTTCTTTTAGAAGGACTTCCTGAATCAGTTTATATTATCTCACAGTTAAGATTTTATTCAGCATAACACTGTACCTGAAATTTAGCATATTAAGAATTATAAAATGAAAAGCAATGCTTTCTATTAAATAAGTAAACAAATACTTTTTTTCTAGCTTTAATGCTAAGAGGGAAGCATCTGCTGCAGAAAATAAAAGGGGAAAAATTTAGAACAGAACTAAAGTGAACTATTTCTCAGAAGCCTTTACTTTTAATTAAATTACCACATTTATGAAACATAGAAAAGTCTGGGTTGAAAAGGACCTCTAGAGGTCATCTAGTCCAATCCCCCTGCTGAGAGCAGAGTCATCCTCAGCTAGAGCAGGTTGCTCAGAGCTTTGTCAAGCCCCACCTTCCTGACCTCACGCCTACACAATCAGGCAGCATCTCTGTACTCTAGAAGTCATGAAAGCCTGGCATAAAGGACAACAGGACAAACAAAGAGAGTCACACAAGTAAAAAAAATCTCAAATTTTCACTTACAGCACTTGGCTTCATCACATCTATTTGTACAGTCAGGTGTAAAATCACAAAATTTGTCAGATGAAATACATTGTCCATCCCCACATGAAAAATGTCCCAGCAGACAGCAGAACGAGGAAGAATTAGCATCTGCAGATTCTTTTTCCCCTCAAAAATCAGAAGAGAAAATATAAGAAAAACCACATATATGTAAAACTTTAAAAAGTATTTTTATCATCTTTCATTTTAGTAAGGTACTCACCGTAAGGCATGTAACATCACTATGAAGTGAGCTAGACTATATCACAATGGATATGTAACACAGCTGATTCTCATGTCTGATGCTGTAAAACTATATATTATTCTCCTCAGTACTCACACTTTCATGTGAAAAATTATGAAAACCACTTTAAAGTTACATGGCCAGACTCCAGTTGAGAGGCGGAGTGCTGTGTAAAGCAGCCTGCTCTTTCCCCTGCAGTCAGGGGCAGGTCTTTCATAAAAGCTTTCTGCTGTAGCAGTAGTTTTGCTGCCTTCAGCTCACAATGAAAGTTCCCAGAAGTCAAAAGTTTGATGTTGCACCACTACAAGCCTGCACCTCAATCTACACATGAGAAAACACCCAAAATTTCAATAAATTGGGAAACAAAAAGCTGAAGAGTACTGGTTTTACTTCAGTAGATTTCTGGAAAGACAAGAAGTGAGAGGAATGACATGCAGCTTCTCTTCTTTTTTGTTTGACTTAAGCTTTTTTAGATGCTCATATTGATACCTAGACAGAGCTTTTTTTAAAAAAAAGCACTGCCTTCTAACAATACTATCTTTGTGGTTGATGGGCAAATAGGGAAACTGTAGGGAAAATAATTAAAACAAATTAACGCTTCTTCAAATACCTACATCCCATCAGTCAGACTGTATAGAGGGTTTATAGAGAAGCCTTAAAACACAACACTGAAGCTTTCTAGTATGCCTTTAAACTATCCAGTAAAGAAGAAATTCAGATAACTGCTGAGCATAAGCCATCAGCATTACCACTGACTGCATATATGCTCATGCTCTTTTAGAAAAGTAATCATTAATAATGAAGAGGACCAGAAGCAGCAGTCTGAAAGAAGGCTGCATTCTTTTATTTTTCCATCCATTGGAATTTCAACATGACAAGTGTGTGAGTACACAGAGAAGCTTGGTGGGCACCTCCTTTATCTTAAGTATTTGAGTTATGATGGGAGAACATTATTGCCCTAAAGATAATGCCATGGAATTTGCTCTGTACTGAAAGATATAAGGTGCTTTAATTCTGTCTCTGCATCCAAATGTGAATGTGGGCAGGTATTACGTACCGAGTGGAATCTGGAAATTCCTACCACAGATCACTTTGCAGAACTAGTGCAAACTACTTATAGGAGCTAGCGTGTAACATAAGATGAGAATCTTCATTATACATGATTGATTACAGCAAAAGGATTTATCCCTCAGATCACCTTCTACTTTCTTAAAATTTGTCAGTTGAATTGCAGTTGTACCTAACAGATATTGGGGAAAATGTGCTGAAAACTACACAACTTGCCTTCATTTTCTTGGCTGACACCTGGAAGTGATTTATTCATAAGTCTACATTCCTCTGTTATACTGATGTTATCAACAGCAACAGTAGCATTTGTTGTTAGAGTAGTAGCTCGTAAAATAATCTGTAATGACAAATAAATGAGCTCATTAAAGGTGACATAATAAAAAGACATATATATTTATTCCTTTATAATTTACAACATCTGCAGAGGAAGTAAATACCACTTACAATCGACTCCAAATACCAGCCAGCAAAAGCTATGAAAAGTCAGAAATTTAATCCTTAACTGTCAAAGCCATAACAACTTTACTTATGGAAATTTATGCAATCCAGGTTACTTGCTTCTAAGTAAACTGATAAAAGCCATCATTACTTGAATGAATTGCCTTCCTGATGGAACTGTTAAAAGTTACACATCTTTTTAAATAAGCTATTCAGGGTTACCAAAGACGATGGTTTACAACTCCATTTAGCTGTGTTTGTCTATACTATGCCTGCAGAAGTCAACATGTGGTACATTAAATGCAGGGATTGTAAGGATGGGTTTGTAAATACAAGGAAATATTCAGAGGATAATAAAAGGAGGTAAAGCTTAGTCATATCTTACCAACAGTAAGAACTGAGTGCCTTTTCTTTTAGATCATTTTACAGATGAGACATAAAATGTAGTGACCAAAACTGTTATTTTGATTTGCTGAATCTTTGTATCTGAGTTGTTGATTCCCCTAAGAGTTACTTTCTAAGTTCTAGTAAAGTGTAGCAGTTTGAGACTATGTAAAAATGAAATTAAACTTTAAAACTGCTAATCTGTTCTATGACCAATGTGCATATTAAAGTATCTGCACTTCTGCCTTTTAGACAACATAATTAGGCCCTCACTCTGCTCAGCAGTTTTTATAGCAAGTTCATTTCTTAAAAGCTACTATGCTATTGCTACTTGATTGTTATTACAAAAAGGTGATTCTAATGCATATAATACTGAAACAATGGTGATGCTCTTTAATAGCTACATCTATTGAAAGAGATAAAAGGAATTCTTTTTTATATAAGCATTATAGATTTTTTTTTTAATATTCCATTAAAAATGTAAATTAATTCTAAAGAGTAAATTTTTGAAAGCAATATAAATATAATTTCTAATTACCTGAAAAGGTAAGCCGTCAGTTGCACTTTCTATAGGTATATTCACTTTTTTCCACTGCATCTCAGGCAATCCTGAAATGTCATGTAATTTTTCCAAACTTCCAACTAATGCAGTTCTCTTAAAGACAGAAAGCTGGGAATCCTGAGATAACCAGTACCAAAATCTTACCTGTTGAAAGAGTTTTTAATGAAACACTCTAAAAACTATCATCAACCTGCAATAAATTCAGTACCAAAGTCATATTATATTATTATAGCACAGAATGCTATGACAGGTTTAAACACAACCTTGGCATAAAGAGATGTATGAAACTATGGCATGTTGATGAGCAGTATTATGTCTATAGATAAAACCATAATTAAAAGTAAAGTTTTAAAAACAGCCACTATCTAAAGGGGATTTTTATTGCAACCAAAGTTGCCCAGAGCTCCCTCTGACCAAACACAAGTTTGGATGTCTGTTGGGAATTAACTACCACACAAGTGATTCCTAAGGAAATGATTCCTAAGGATTTCTTGAGGAAAGATGAACCAAAAGGGGCACACACTCACTCCAAAGGAAACCTCCCACCCCAGCTCGCCCAAGACACCACTCACACAAAGGGGGTGAGGCTCACTCAATACAGGGAAGTGTCTTTGGACAGCATGTCCAAGGGGAGGGTCTAACTGCCAGACCTGCTGCTTTTCCAAGAACCAGCTCCTTTGGCTCTTAGGCAGGACGCCAGTTATACCCCTTTGTATAGTTTGTAGGACTACACCTTAAATAACCTAGATTTAAGATTTATATTTATCAAACAGCTTTATGTGTTTATTACATGACATAAGATTACCCTCTTTCTCTATGTCTACAGGTACTATTTTACAGTGACTACTGCATCAATTAAAAAGCCACAAACAAGGAGTAAATGGCATCTACAAAATCTTGAGCTAACTGAAGATGTTTCTTAGCTGACATCTACAGAAAGACTCAGCTACAAGAAGCCACAGAATTTTTTTCAATTAGCCAGTAAGGCACAGTATAAAACTGTTGTCCCTCAACTCCAATCTCTTTTTTTCTTTTTCTTTTTTTTTTTCTTTTAAAAACTGAAGCTAAAGAACCTGTAAAGCAATTAATAAACATAGCTGTCTTTATGTAGATCCTTTTATCCTCTCAGTGGGACATCCAACAGAGTGCAACGTCTCACATTTGTAGGAAGAGAGGACAACACATTAATAACACATCCTAATGAACAATCCCTACAACTTGCTCTTTCCCAGAAATACAAGTCTGCAGGGAAAATGGCAGAATGCCAGGCTTCCCATCTTCAAAAACACTCCCTTTTCAGACATATATAGCTGGGTAAGAACTTTCACTAGGTTTTGCTGAATCTGGGAACTTTAAATACATTAAATGCCTGCATACTCAAAATTAAAATCTTTCCTTTCTAACTTTGAACTAGAGAAATATACATGCATCCCCACTGCATTCATATTTATTTTGAATGTAGACCAAACTCTGCAATAGATCTAACCACAACACTGCATTGATTCACATACCAGCTGTGTCCTGTTTGCCTTAAGGGCTTCTAAAATAAATTAATCTGAACCTGAGAGGTGCCTATCTACTCAGTATCAAACTCTACAAAGGAGATATAAAATTGCCTGAACAAATGCACTGTGCGTACAAAGGCTGTTTGGTATGCCAGAAGTAATGCTATACTCAGGGCTCCAATGGAATGCTGTGAGGCCTTCTGTGTTCCCTGCAGCAGTATTCTACTTGATTTCATTCTGCATCTATTTCATTTCTGGTTCTTTACAATATCCACGTGAAGATTAAAATCTGAGAGTGAGCATTAAATCACAGCAAAGTGCTGTTCTTAAATGTTTAAGAGATTTCCGCTTCTCAGCTGCAAGCTGCAACTATTCAGCTGAGACCTGGTAACTCATTGATGTGCTGAGTTCAAGTCAGCTATAGTCTAAAAACAAGTTTATCTAGACCACCTCTTTTTTTTGGGTCCTTTATAGGTGAGAAAAAAAAAAAAAAACAAAAAAAACCCAACAACTAGGTCCTGTTGCAATAAAATTCTGCTATTTGTTAGGCCTTCTAAGTGCAGTTCCTCCATGCATTACTTTGCGACATTTTTGGTTTTTGAAAAAAAGTTTTCCTAAGTAAAATTACAGTTTCTGTTCTACATGGAGTCTGAAATATTAAGAATAAAATAATTGTTTCTCTAAAGCCTCTTTTTGTTACTGAACACAGTAAAATTATTTTAGGCACACTTTCCCTATCTTTTCCTTTTCTTCTCTGTGACTTCTGTGACTTTTTCCAAGTTGCTTTCTAGTTTCTCAGATCAAATACCATCTTGGCTGGTTGCTTTTTCTATCCTCTGCAGAGCCACAAGATATTTGACCAAAAAAAAAAATCATTTCAACATAAACTCAAAAGTACTGGCACTGATCAGCTTAAAAAGCATCCTCCTCAAGCCATAAATTAAAATTTCATACATGTCTGAGGCATATGTGTCTCTGGTCATAGCAACATAGTTAATCTATATAGCAACCTTCAAACCACAAGTCTGTTATGGGACATTGGATGTGTGTCTATCCTGCCTATGGACAACAGTGTGACACTGTCAGCTTTTGCTAGAAAGGCAGGCTGCTCTGGCCATGAGTTGGTATGCCCCTGATATTGTTGTTGAGCTAGGTTTGTCATAGCATACAAAAACCTGAGGCATAGCCTTCAATCTGAGTCACCTGGTGAATGCTTTTGAAAGAATATTAATCAGATGTGAAAATTTGTCAGCAAAGCAGCAAAAAGCCTGCTGCGTCTCCCTCCTGTCAAAGAATTACTTTGCAACTCTTTCCACTAGTATCAAAATGGAGCCAGTTTTTCAGCAGCAACATTTACAGCATGAAGAATACCATATCTGCACATCAGGTGAGTGATAGCTTACAAAGATGGGGACAGTTAATATCAAACTGTTACCTGGCAGCAGGACAGTGCAGGGGACATCTTGACAAGGAACGGGCTTCCCAGATGAGACATGGCCATCTTTGCGTTCATCTGATGTGATCCACTGAAGTACATGAATGCTTCTGTAAACAAAAATCAAAGAAATATGAGAAATATGTTATGCTCCAATGCCAAATAGCTACCTCAGAGAGGTAACTATGTGCTCTGTGAGGCACATAAATCTTATTCATAAATGCAAATAAATGAAATAGCTTTGCTGTTTGGTCTGTGTGGATAACAAGGAGGGTCTTCTAACAGGTTATGACAGCCATTGTCTATGTGGGCAAAGACAAAACAGAATTGCTAAATGCTCCTGACTCTTTGCTCTGCAGTAAAATTAATATGACTGAGTCCAAAGATAAGAAAAGAAGAAGAAGGAAAAAAGGGTATTTGGGCAGCCATTGCTAAGACTACCCTGTCATGGTGCCTGCAAGCACTTAAATCTGATCAAGTAAATACAGAGCCCTGCAAAGAGAGTTCAGATGTTGTTTCTGTGAGGACTTTACTGTGCAAACCCACTGGATGTAATTTTTTCATCTGCCCTCTTCAAGCAAATACCTTAAGACCTCCATCTGCTACTTCCATCACCTTCACGTGGTGCCTGTCTGCACTCTGCACAGGCTGGGGAGAATGAAGGGAGTGCAGAAACTGCAGCAGAAAGCACAGTGGAGATCAAAGAACATAGACCTTAGCTGGTATCCCTAAAGGACACATTTTAATTGGCTTAAATAATGTTTCAAACAGAATTTAGAACAAAAATTAATTATCTTTAGGGTACAGTATTCACTCACAGTGCAGCCCAGCCAGTTTTAAGCATGCTAACAATGTTGCAGACCATGGGAGCCAATGGAATAAGTTATATTTTCTCATGGGGTCCACAGACTTGACATTGTTGTCTGTGCTAGTGGGGATGAAAGCTTAATTAAAGATCTAATCTGAACTCTGGCAAACGATCTGCTTTTGGATTTGAACTACAGCAGATGTGCTTCAGACAAAGGTAAGGAAGGATAAACATCTTCAAGGGGCCCTAAAGCAGCATATTTTGAATGCCGTCAGTGCTGCCTTCACTGAATACTGAGACTTTTTAATGAAAATCTATGCAAAACAACACTAAAGGCTCAGTCTTGTTTGCACATTGTTATTACACATATTGCCTTACATCTTGGAAAATCAGCTATTGTGCTACTACGGTCATACTCCTTAGCCATTTATTTCCCATGGATACATAATGAAGTAGAGGGTTAGGTCCAGCCCCACGTGAATAATCGTATCACTTTAGCAAGGCTGGCACAAAGAGGTGACCGTTACAGCTCCTTGTATAAACAGGCGTGCTGAGCTCCACTGCATGAGGAAAGCTCCCCTCATTGGAATGCAAGGGTACTTCAAAGGATCCTCTTTTCATTTGCAGCTGAGGCCCTACAATATCCTCATTAACATCTTCATTAATCAAAATTTGCTGCTGCCCTCCCCAGGAGAGAAGTGACAAACACTCTGCAGTACCACAACAGCAACAGTTGCAACCTGAAGTAACTTGATGTAATATTGGCAAAAACTTGCTCAAATTATAGAAACCTGATTCTAAAGTTGTGATGTGTCTGTATCAGGCACAGTGACTGATGGTCCAAAACCACCTTAGAAAGACCTCTGCACTAACTTATACGGGGAATGCAGCATTACTAGGCTTGAGAGGTACTGCATGATAATCTCAAGATCTGCTTAAGGCTTCTACCTGCAGCAGCATACAAAGATATTAACCTAACTTGTAATGATTCAGGTATCAAAGCAGCTTAAGTGCAGCAGCACATAGTTTCATATGGGATAATTTAACATGCAGCTTAAGTTGCAGAGCAGATGTTCCTACCAGCAGACTTCATTATGACCACGTTACACCTTAAATCTCACCAACACCTGGAATAACCCACATGAGAAAGACACAGACATATCAGTGCCCTTCTCTGGATCTGTGACAGTTCAGAAGCTGTGACACAGCAATGTTTGCAGACAGTAACACAGATCCAGGGCCACTCTTCAAAGATGATAAAATGAAATATCAAATAGCTGCTGAGAAAGTGAATAGCAACTTTTGTATACTTCATCATTTGGAGACCAATGGAAAAAAAGGCACATGGTAGTGCAGTTAGTCATTATACACCATGCACACATGTATTTGCACCCTTTTAGGGTTAGTTCAGTTTTTAATCCTGAAATTCCTCTACCTTTGAATGCCCAAGATGGAATATTTAGTATTTCACATTCATTTAATATTAATATAGGAGAGAAGTGTGGAAGTCTGTCTGTAAGATAAAACACACCATTAAAAACTTTTAACTCAAAGGGATATTGGAGTGTAACCCAAATTTTAAAGTAATCTAATCTCCACTGGAAGCAGTATAGTAAATAATAAGTAATAAAATTGAAGTCACAGAATATTTGCCAATATTATTTGACAATGATAAACATGCCAGGCAGTTTTAGTTTTATGTAATACACTGTAATAAGATTTTCATTTTGGAAAAATACTTTAAACCAGTCATCTACTAGAATAAACTTTTTTCCAGATGAATGAATTGTATTGCAAGTATGGGATGAAGGAAGAACAACTGTTCAAATGATATTACACTCACTCTGGTTTTGCCAGACGAAACTCACTAATTTACCTGCATTCTGCATAAAGCTTCAGCGATATTTTGTCCAAGTAAAACTTTCAAGAATAGTCTCTGTGTGAATACTGGGTGCAAAGTTGCATATGATAGGCACGAACAAAGTTATCCATGTCAGTTCAAAGGTCAACATCTCAAAAAAACCGAAGGCTGCAACAAGACTTGTACCTCACTGATTGTCCCAGCAGAAAATGAAGGTTACAAAGGCACAGTAGCCAAATCACATCTAAGAAAGAGCATCCATAAAACAATAGCTTTCTTTAACTTGTTACCTAGGTTACATACATAATATGTAGCATCCATTTCACATCAGTTTTTATTATCAGCCTGTCATGATTTACAAGTAGAAATACTTATCTCAGAAAGAGGAAAATAATAAATCTTACCTTGTCCAGTATTAGTTTTATGACCTTTTCCAGGGAGTCTCTTGTCAAGGGGATCCTGTTCTTTCATTATGTTCCAGCTAGCATCCCTTGTGCTTAGTGGCTTCCATCCACAGAAGTCAGTCTCAAAATCACATATAGTATAATAAGCTGTTGTAAGAACAACACTAAGAGGTCAGTAATTTGAATTTGATGCAACAGTCTAACACCACTATAGCTATTTTTTATTTGAACGTAAAAGAAGTCTTAAAGAAGTGCTGTTAAGTTTGACTGAAATCCAGATTTTTCAGATAGACAGAAAGTTCTATAATATAGGTAACGGATAAGATAGGCCCTTCTTAATGAAAATCAGAACCACCTATAAGAGATTAAACTATATCTTATTAAAGATGAGACATATATATAGGCTGCTGATACATTATGAAAGTAATATTATATATTTTGAAAAGATGAATTCTACTGGAAAGTTAATTATGAATGTGTGGGGGAAAAAAAATCAAATTTATTTAGTGCTTCATACACACTGAAAGTAAAGATGGATTAAACTTCCTCTTAATATATTTCTGAAAATGAGATTTAGATTTATGAATTATTTAGGTCTCCTAGAAGTTTTTATTGCAAAGTAAAAGACCATTTTCTCAGTTAGTATGGATTACACCAACTTAAACTGTTTAACAATCTGACATACTCTTCCATTTCTTGAGTGCAATTAATTGTTTTTATAATAAGATAGCATAACTTGCGAGTTTTCTTCCGTAGTCCAGAAGAGCTTCATAAAGCACTACACTTAACTCCAGATCTCTTATTGCATAGACCTTATTTTTGAACTGTACTTGGCACTTTCCAGACTTCATGGCACATTTATCTTATCATTTCAGCCTCAAATACAATTATACATTTTATTCCAATTTTAAGATTGTATAAAACCAAGATAAAATCCATGTTTGTTGAAGCACCAGGACTATTAATATATATATTAATATAACATATTTACTATGAAGCTTAACTTATATTTAACTATATATTAATATAACACATATTTACTATGAAGCTCCATAGTAAAGGCTGTCCTGTTATAAAAAGGTTATTTGATCAGTTAAATTTTAACACACACACAATGAAATTCAAAAATATCAGAATCTTTCTCTGTATTCACTATATGCAATAAAATTCAATGGAACGTTTCTGTTCAGTGCACTATACTAGCTAACCAAGAAGCTTGATTAACTTAATCAGTTACATAATTTTGATGCTTTTAACAAGGTACTTTGTTAATTAGACTTCAATTGCTAATATATTAAAGTAGAATATGCAAAGTGATATCCAAGACTAAGCTGTTTTGCTATATGGTAATTAATACTATGTCTAGATATTGTGCTTTTCTTAGCTAAGCAGTCTTGACAGAACCAATATGACACAAAAAACCAACATTCTTTCTTTAATTGTCTCTTTGCTCTTGTCTCCCTAAATCCTGTAAAAAGTCTTCTATGTAAGAAGTTGACTACAGTGGCTACATAGTGATATCCAAAAAGACATTAGTGAATGACCACATATATGCAAGGATCTTACTCTGTTGTGTACTAAGCAACCAAAAACCAGCTTCTGGAAAGAAAATGGCAGGCTGAAGTTGAAATACTGGTTTAAATAAGAAAGAGTAATCAAGGTGGTCCTAATTATTAATATTTTAGAGCTAAAAAAGACATTTATTATGGGTATTCATGAACATTGGTTTTTTTAATAGTTATTTTAACTAGAAGTACTTGTGACCACAAGAAGTGTTATCGCAATATGAAGAGCAACACCTTTCACACACTGATGATACTGGATCTGTTGTCATTTAATGTGGCTTAATACCAAGCTCAAGGTTTTTCGCTTGTTCATAGTGAAAAGCTGACTCCTGAAGCGACATTTGGAAATCATATACTAGAAGAATTGACAAAGCAGCAAGGCTGTGATCAGACTGAGCCCATCGCTGCCCTTAAAAATAAACTTTTTTTTATGTGGCCATATCAATATATCTCAACTAGTCAAGAAGTGAATTATTACAACAGTTCTGCAAGAACATTGATTCTGCTATACAAACATGAATAAAAAAAATGTTCCCCAAACACATCTCCTTTAATTTCAAGAAATAAGTGGATCTTACTAAAGCCATAAAAGACACTGGAAAGATCTTTCAATTAATATGAACCATTTTCTAAAACAGGAAACAAAGCACATCTTCCAAGAGCACTGGGAGGTTAAATGGAAATGTTTTTTTCTTTGATTAGCTTACTCTACCTATCCTCCTGGGGGAAAAACAAAGCAGTCCTGTTAGCTAAACTGGGTTAGCAGCCAATTAACATTACTTCAACTTTGCTAGCCTGCAATTGGATAAAGCTTCTCAATCCTACTCTGACAGCTCAATCAAATGAATACAAACTGGGAATACACAGCTTGTCTCTCCATCAGGTTGATGTTTCCCTGACTGATAGTATTGAATGAGGAGAGCTGCTATGGAATTTGGGGCATAAACTATCTGCATGATCAGCACCCAAAGCACCTCTGATTACTTTGTCATTAATAATTTGTCATGTCTGGTTAACATTTAATATAATTTTGGGAACTGGGAAGTGTTACACATATACTTTCTTACTAACCATATGTGCATATCCCCTAGCAGTTTATGATTAGTTTTATTTATCTAGAATTTGTTAAAGGACTCGTACAGAAAGATTGCAGATGACTACAGGTCATCTAGCCTGAGCTTCCATAAGACTTCAGACAGATCTTTCATAACACCCTAAGTTCCCTTAGATGAGATGGCCCCTTCCTCTGAGGAGATTCTTGGGGTTAATGGACTAGTGGTGTTAAGAGAATCTCATGTTGATTCTGGGTCTGCAGAGAGAATGCTTACTTTTAGTTAACAGTTCTGGTAAAACACAAAGACAAGGCTATACAATGTTCATAAGAAATTAAGAAATCTGTGGAAATGAGTGCATATTCTTTTTCTCCACATCTCCATACAAGAATGATGGACAAATACTGACAATTCCAGACAATTAATGTGTCACAAGAAACACACAAATATGTGGTAAACCAAATTTTTAGTTGAATGGTAACAAAAGGATTTGCATACATGTTTGTCTGCTGTAGAAGGTTTCAAGGATTTGCAATTGTAAATTGCTATGCTGTCAACAAAATGCAGTAAAAGGCATACAGCTTTAAAATTATAAAAGTTTCCTTCATTCTACATATTTTCTATTCATAAATTATACAAATCCTATGAAAGGGTGAGAATATTTAAGGTAATACTAGAGATGCAAAAACAGAACAATTAAAGACAAAGGTTTTAAGGAAGCTTCAAATTAAGCTAAATGGAAGGTAATGTTCTCTCAAAAACAGCTGTAGGATGTCCCATCCCACATTCATTTTGAATATACGTGAATGCTGATGAGTAGGCAATTTCCAGAAACACTACTGTATCAATGTGTGATACCACTTGAAAATAGGAAGCACTTCCTAGACTACTTGCCAAGTTTCCAGAACTCCTAGCTACTGATTCATTTGTGATGTTTTCATATGTGTTGTGCATGTTACATATAAATCATGTGTAATAATAGTAAGCATAGTGCTTGAAATATTTGTTATTTGGCATGGTAATTAGTGCAAATCTTCCTTCATATTAGGTCGGAAATAAAGAAAAAGGCATCAGCATGAAATCATTAATCCTTCAAATTGTTTAAGCTCTGTATCTCACTTTCTCTGTTTTAATGTATTAACTAGGTTTTGATAATTTATTGTCAGCCACTGTGAAATAAGTAATTTAGAAGTGATCTCAAGTAAGTGGTGTCAAATAGGGAATAATGAAAATGTAGAATTCAATACTAAAAACATTAATTTCATAATTTTTCACTTCATTACATTCATTGATTTCAACAGAACTACTCAAATAAAGGTGGTTGCTCACATGCAACTTTTGAAGACTTTTAAGTCTCATATACTTAAATACATATATTTAAAGAAATGGGCGGAGATTAAACAAAGTTTAAGAAGCATTGTAAAACATGTATGTATGTATTCTTGTAATAAATGTTGTTATTATAAGACCATTCATGCCAAATGAACATTAGCAAAGAGAAACATTGTTTTTCCTTCCCCATTATAATGGAACAAAGAAAATCCTCAAAGAGGAAAATCCTTCACATTGCTCACTGACAGCTGTCTGCCTTTGTTTTCATTCAGTAGGAGATCTGTCAGCTCTTTCAGTACACAAGAGTACTTCATCAAAGGAAACTACTGAGGATGTGTCCAAAGACAGATGCTAAAATACCTAATAGAATAGAGGCTAAAATATGCAGTATTGTACCAGATAGGAATTTTCACTGAAAATTAATGTGAGTAAATGTAGCACACTCTAAATGTCATGGAAGACAAGTTCAAGGTCATGTGGAAGATATACATAATGGGAGGAAAAGAACAAAGGACAGAAATAAAGGATGATTTTTCCTTTAAGTCTCTTTTGTTCAAGACTGCAGAAAGTGTCAGAAAGATTAATCTTCTAAGCTGACCAAACTGCTGAAGAGCCAAATTCCACCTTTAGGGTCCTCTTTCCTGAAGAGGACTGTGTGAAGTAACCAAGACAATATTACCCATTAAAATGGGCCAATTTTAAAAACAGTTATTGGGGGTTTTTTGTTTATTGGTTTGGGTTTTTTTGGTGTTTGTTTTGTTTTGGTTTTTTTAATGGCTACTTTTCTTTCTTCACAGCCAGTAGTCAGAGTGACATGCAAATGCTATAGATTACTTTTGGAAAAGCACAGTTTTTCACCTTTTTTTTTTTGAGAGGATGAGTTTATTTTTATGCACTACTCAAACAAAATAGTACATCTTCAACCTGTGAATGATGCAACATAGAGTGAAACACACCATCCCTACGACTCAGGTTCAATTGAGTGCAATATTTTCTTTTAATTGAAATTTACTGGGAGATAGTGCAGAATCAGTGCCATGTTGTAAACCAAAGTTAACTGTAGAGGCAGCAACAGACAGTAGAGCAGCAGGCAGAGCTACTGAAGAGAGTTTTGCTCTGACTGGTCCTCCTGTCATTTCTTGCTCCAGCACCTTAATTCCTAATGTGCCACAAAGGACAGTGTTGAGATCCTCAGGCCATTCTGACTTTTCTTTCTTCTGCCCACTGTTCAGTTTTTCCAACCCATCTACCTGAGCATGACAGAAGCAATATTCTCAAGGGTTAATTCCACCGATTATTCTTTAGAATACTGACTATAACTAGGTTATGTTTTATACTTTTGGTCATCCCATACCATTTCCAGTGTCTGAGGCACAGGGGCAAATATAAAATACAAAACTGTAATGCATTGCCTGCAAAATACAATTGCCTTTAAGTGTTTAGAGATCTTTCTTTTCACTTTCTGTAGTACTATTATTAGATACCCTCCAACTGCGACAATTATTTTTCATCCTCCTTTTAATCCTTAAAAGTATTCTTCTCCATTACCAGTCATTATTCATCACAATTCTCTCATGTTGTTTCTGAAGTGGGAACACTAAATTGTTGAGAAATAAAATCCAATTTATAAAATACTATTCACTTTCATTCCATTCCTCCTCATAAAGAGCATGAGAGTACTCCCTGAGCTCCTGACAGCAAGCACACAGAGCTAGCAGCACAGGGTCAAGTCTTGTAAAGAAAGAAAAACAGATCTCAAAGTCAGAGCCCCTGTATTCTTTAATGTTGGCTTAGATAACACACAAATATAAAACATTATAAAACATTATAAAACTTCCTATTTAAAAATATTTTTTCAACATTTGCATATATTACCTGTTTCAGAGGTGGCTCCTGTGTATTTAAGTAATTGAAAAAATTAAAGTTTCACATTATGAGTTAAAGAAAAAACAAACTCATCATTGTAAATAGTTCCTAAAGTGATCTCAAGAATTTTGAAAATAAAACCTTATCAATATTTTTCATGCTTCTATCTTGAGTGACACAAAAAAGAAAAAATTAATTATCATCTCCCAGCAAAAAATCTATACAATCACCAGTATCTGAAATATGTGCACAGCTTTCATCTGCAACACAGATTTAAGTGTTATTACCACAGGCAAACATACATAGATGTACACTGTATAACATTCATTTTAGAAGTGATAGGGTCTCTAAAGCTACTTTCACATGAAGATCAAAAATGTTTCAGAATTATTACATTTATCTTCCACTAATTTTAATTATTTTCTTTGACTCTTGATTGTACAATAGAAACTGTGGCTTCTAAGCAAAGGTACCTTCAGTTGAAAATATCATGAATAAGAGGTAGCTTCTGAGCTGTTGACAGTTTGTATGGTGATTTGCATCACCTGTACATCATTATTCTGGGGAAAAAGCAGCCATATAAATAATAAATAAGATTTCCAGTGATTTGTTGGATAGGCCTGTTTGAGTTTCACAATACTCTTCAGCATAGTGTCCCTCTAAAGTAATATAATTCACTTACAGCAGGCTGCTGGATCCTCATCACTGCTGTCAGAACAATCTGTGTGAGAGTCACAGGCTGATCCAGGCTCCATGGACTGCCCATTGGTGCAGATGAATTCTTCTACAGAGCAGAAACCTGTTGGCTCTGATGGTATAGTGTCCAAGAGCTGGATGCTATTCAGGCAGATCAAACCTGCCTTGCTCTGGAGTGTTCCTTTAAACATAAGCTGTGGATTGTTACAGTTAAAATATTTGTATTGACAACAGAAAGGGATTTTTTCTTTTTCTTTTTTACATAATACAGTAATGTTCTGCATATAAAAAGCACTGTATAATTTCAGCTATAAAACCATGACAAATTTCAAGTCAGAAGTTGAAATTTTGTATGCCTACCTCAGTTTGAAACTTCAGAAATTTTTCAGCTAAAATGGTTTGAAAAATTCCAAGAATGAAATGAAGTAAAAGCCTATTTTAAAGAAAGACTTCTAATCTCATAACCATTTGGCTAAAAAAGTTGTAATGCCCCTGTGTTTTAGAAGAGTGACCTGAAATGTAGTATTCTAAATACTCCACCTCCTGCTTTGACATCTCTTCAGAACCTCACTTTTAAGATGCCCAAGAGAAAAAATTTCATTTACATTCACAGGTGAATAAAATGTGTAAGGGACGATTCTTGGACACCAGTTGACATAGCACAGTTTAACAACTCATACCTATGGGATTGGTCCCTGCCTGTTGGTAACCCTTGAACTGTTCCAGGCACTGTTTGGGAGATGGACAATTTGCTTGGGTCAAAATCTTGCTAGGGATATGCTCATGTTGTAATTATATGGACCATCATATGACAATCTTGGGTTTTTTCCGCAGCCCTATTTATATTACTGCTGGTGGTATAGACATGGGGATTTAAGGAGTATTTCTTTCTCTGAGAGAGTTCCCTTGTGCTGACCAGATTTTACACAAGCTGATTTACAGCAATGAAGTTTTGGAAGAACATCTCTTGCTCCTGGCCACTGTGAAGCCCAGCTCAGCTGGGTCTCGAAGCAAGATTATCTCAGTTGTGTTCTCCAAGTTTGTTTTACCTGCGCTAAAACAGCAAGCAAGAGGAAGCAAGCTTGGATTCATCAAAATTACGAAGACTGCAATGAAAGAAAGTACTGAGAGACAAGACATTTGTATTGACTTTCTTGCATGTTATTAAAGACTAGCAGCTTCAACACACTATGTTTCTGCACATGCTTTGTTGAGCTATAACCAGAGCTTTATTCATGTTGAAGCAATGAAGAACAGCAAGACCTTCAGGATATGTATCATTTTAACAGATGTTTATATTTCCTATAAGTTTTATGAACAATAAGGTAAAGCATCTTCAAAAAATTAAACACGTCTTTTTCATTCATACCTTTAATTTTCCTAGCCCTGTTGGTAGCTGTATATCCACTTTGACCCATTCCTTCTTAGTCATAATGTTGGTTTCCCACAAGACACCTTCCACCTGTAAAATGTAGAATATGATGTTGTAAAGCTAATTTTTGTTCTTCTATAAAATATCAAGGTCATTATTTTATCCTTGATCTTTTCATATCCTAGCCAAAGACCACTATATAATTGGTCTATGTGAGGAAATAAAGCTTCAAATACTCATTTGCAGTCTTTGAACTGAGCTCTATGGGAGAGAGGAGAGTCTCCCTTTATGCAAGCACTCTAAAACCTTTAGCCTGTTGGATGCACTAATCCGACAAAACCAGCTCATAATTACCCTGCTTCTGGTCATAATTCTAAGTGGAACATGCTGAAGTCAGTATAAAGAAATGTAGCAAGGTAAATTTCATATCCCTAGAAAAAAAAAAAAAAAATCAGTCTTTTCAAGAATTAGCTCTAAAATATGGCAAAACCAGAAAGATAGGGGAAAAAAAAATACAGGAAAAGGTAATATCGTCTATAGATACAGACTTACCATTACAAATATCAATAGTGAGATCCCTTTTAAGATAATGTGCAATGTCCTGGTCATACTTTTTCCACAAAGGATATTACAAAATTAGAGGCAGTTCAGAAAAAAAAAGATGTGAAGTAGGATAAGAGAAATGGAACATCCCTTTTATGGAGAGAAATTGAAAGGATAAGAACAGTTTACCTTACAGGAGATTAATAAAAGGGGATATGATATGTATGTGAAATGTTATCAATACTATAGACAAGGACAGTTATCTTTTTCAGTGTCTTGCAATATTAAAAAAAAAAAAAAAAAAAAAAAGAGGGGAAAACGCTGTCTACTGCTTGATAGACGAAGAGGACTGAACAGCAGAACAACACTGGTAAGATCTGTGACAAGAAGCCCATTACTTATGCTCTTTTCCTACCAAGGCTTCAACTGTTATGACATATTAACAAAGCTGGAAGACTAAATCTCTACTGAATATGTGTTTAAAGATCAGCTTTGGAAAACTTCAAGACAGGGTCAAGCCAATACCATAGTTTCAAATAATAAATGACATAAAAGATCGGATTTGGATGAACCAGGTGACATAGTTGATTTCAGATACAAAAGTCAACTGTGAGTTTCCACATCAGTACAGGATAGAAGTATTTTTCAACTTGCTTATGTGGTGATATTCAGCAAAAGAATTTCATTGTCAAGGACACTTCATTCTACATAAAACTTCTTCCCTTGTACTAAATAATTCCGCTTCCAAAGGAAACCTATTAATGTTATTAGCCTACAATAGCCATAAAAGACACAGAAAAGTATGATGTACCAGGAACCATACTGCATGGTGGGTTAAAGCCATAGTCTGTAGTTGTGTCTGCTTTTAGAAATATTTTAGTTAATGTATTCCCCCACATGTACATATATGAACCATCCAAACATATTTTTATACCTTGTGGGAACACTCTGCATTTGCTGTTTATTTGATTTGATGCATCAGGATACTATAATTTTGTTCACATTCAATTAACAGCTTAGATACCCATCTCCATGACCATGTTTCTCACAAATTTATTTTATTAAAACAGCTTGCAGCAGTAAACTTGTGTTTTCTGTTCATGTGCCAATATCCAGACCTTCTAGGGATGTTTTTTCACACTGAAAGCTGTAAGTCATCTCAGATGCAACCACATTTTTAACTGGCTTGTGTTTCACACTACAGACATACAGCTCTAATAAGCCAATAATAGCATTTCCCTTTCTCATAGTGTTTTCTGTGTAGTACTCATCCTGCTTAGCAGATTCTCCCACCTCTTTGGTTACAAATGGTTAACCCCTCTAGCACATTCCTTGTGCCTCTAGCCTTCTTTTAAAATGTTGACTGTATTGCTTTTCTGCTACTTTCACTCAAGTTTTATTATGGTGATGCCATTGCTCAAAATACCTTCACTCTATTCCCCTATTTATGATATATTACTATCAGTAAACAATTTCTTGTGAAGTTAAAACAGGAAAGAATGGTTTCTTTTTCCTGAAATGCTTTTCTTGAGGTAATGCTACTCAGATTTATAAGATGAAAGAAGAAATACAACTTTTTCTTATCAATGTCATATAGAAAAATATTTTTTTAATTTTTGACATTTCTCTACAGATACATTCACTGCTGCGCAACTGCACTCATCATTTTGTCTCCCCTTCTCTCATTTCAGATAGTAATTTGGAACAAACGCTTATTTGTTCCCCCACAATAGTTAACGGATCATATTTAACTTCTGCAGAGGAGGGTACCTGCATGGTTTTTGCAAATGTTGCTGAACAATTACAGCTTGCACATATAAACATCATTGAAATTATCTTTTCTTGTTTAATTTCCATATTATACATATGAGATGTAAAAATTAAGATGATGAACAGAAGTGTAAGTCCAGTACTTAATAGGAGGAATGAACAAGTAATGAACGGCAAATGATAGATTGATATCAATGTTATCTTCTTTGCTTTCAGTTTTCACAGAAAAGTAAAAAAATTATCAGACAATTAATTGACAATTAATATTGTTAATATTTTATGTTAGTAAGATGGTTAAATATTGCAAAGTGAATGCAAACACAGACTGGAATATTACAAAATATATATAAACCAGAAGTACTGAAACTTGAAGCAAATCAGGAAGTTTTAAGTAAAGGTTACATAACGGAAGGCATATCTTACTATCAACAACTAACTCTAAGAACCTGAGGAGAACATGTAGGAAACTAGAGAACTGGGAGAACAAAGTATATATATATTACAGTTGAGGCAAAAATACAAAGTAAGTAATTAGAGCAAATCAGCTGAAAATTGACACCTCATAAGACAGTGGAAAAAACTGCTAACAATAATCTTGTATGCAGCTAGAGAATTAGTGAAAAACCTACAGTAGCTACTTCTGATGAGGAGCAAGTCATATTCAGCCAGTGTGATTTTTATTACTTCTTTTTCCTATTTGAAAATGTAGAAATGTAGGAATTTATTAAGGCATCTAATATAATCTCACAGGACATTCTTTAAGCAAAATAAGGAGATTTGGTGCAGATGGAATTACTATGAAATGGGTGTACAAATAAAAGTGGCACTTTATTTAAAAGAAAAGCTGTCAATAGATCTATATCAAACAAAAAGAAAATTATAATGAGGCTCTGCAGGGCCTGACAAAATTATAGTGCTGTTTGGATAGTGGATTGTAAAATAAAATTAAATTGGGAGGAACTGTAAGCACTCTGAAGGACATAATTAGAATTTAAAATCACCTCAGTAAACAAAAAACAGTTTCACACCGATAATACAAAGTTCAAAGACACATGAATCACATATGGAAAGAAAAATCAAATGATCACATGCAGTAACATTGAATGAAAAGCAACTTTGCTATATCAGCAAGAACATTGGAAAAGCTCCACATTATCACAGACTGCAAGTTAAATATAAGTAAACATCAAGTTACTGTTGACAAAGAGTCCTTTTCCCTATTCTTCTTCATATACAAGAGCAATCTAAATTCCCTGTCTTCCAATTGATAATCATAGTGTCTATGTTAGAAAATATGTTCATTCATCTTTGGCCTCTAAAGGGTGAGGAAGGCCACGGATATATTTGCAATATCTGTGGTGCTCACCCTCATAGAACCGTACTTAAATTGTACATTAAATGTAAACAAGTCTTTGTTTGCATCAGGTCTGTCAGTGCTGGGACATAGGAAGAGCTATTCAGAGATAAGAGGGTCTGAAATCAGTATTCCTGTTCTGTCTCAAGGTTGCCATGGACGTCATACCTGGGAATATATTGGTAAATACTATGGCACAAATCTCCATGCATTCTGACTGGTTCACTGATTATGTTACAATTCCCTGATACAGTAATGGGTCTCAGAAAAAATAGAACTATTCTCTTTTATAAATAAGAAATGAGCAAGAGCCTGGAGTTGTTTTCATGAATAGTTGAAGATGCATTAGGAAAGAAATAAGGTATTTCTGGGACCTGTTCCTATATTTAGACCCCTTGGTACTATTACACGTCTGTTGTTGTTGTTGTTTTGGTTTGGGTTTTTTTTTGTATCTTATCTCTGTGAATGAAGTGGATCTGTCTTTATAAATATTCGTACTGTTGGTTAAAAATAATTCAACTTCAACATCAAGATATGAGAGCCATTAACTTAATGACACCAGCTGTAGTACTTTTGCTTTCATTAAGTAATACTACCATAGCATCCATATTAAGTTATTAAACAAGACTTTCAAAAGGGAACTTTCTAACAACAGAAAGCCTCCACAAGGCAAGGAAGGTAAGAAAGATATAAATAGTTATTATTGCTGAACTGGCATTTGTGTTTCAGTTTGACATGGCTATTTTATCTACTAATAGGTAGAAGAATAGGAAAATTATTACTGCTTTAAAACACAGGCAGAGCAAATCAGGTGGCTAAGCAAGAGCTTTCCAGATACCCTAAACCACCAACTTTCCTTTTTTTTTTTCTGTCTCCTTAGAGAAACACACTTATTTTTCATTTCTAGAATGGGAAGAAGATTAGAAAAGCTTTTACTATAATTTTCCCCCTGAAATCCCCAAATTATATAGTTCTGCAATAGTTAGGCTTTGTTCTTGGAGTCTTATTGCAGTACATTCACCCATCAAATTATTTTATAGCTGAGATGGCAAATACCCAGGCTTTACAATTGCATAGGTCAGTGGAACAATACCAAGTTACTGTTTTGCACAAACTAATTTAGGGAACAGACATGTGCTATCAGGGCATATTTACTTGCATTTTGGCTGGTGAGATCTGCACTGCCATATCTTTACCCATTAAAAATGAATGCATGTTTCTTCTTACCTGATTAATAAACAGTACCGCCTTGAGAATGCTGCTATCTGCCATAGAGTAATGAAACTGAAAATGGCAATTCTTGCTGGAGCAATGACAAATGGAGTTGTTGAGATAACTGCTTTTATACAATGCATTGTCATTAGCTTCTAACCACTCAAAATGGCCTGAAAAATAAAAAATGCACTTTTTAGAAATTTTAACAAAACATTTTTTTTCCTCAGTCTATGAAAATAAGGACTGATTTCCTGGAGCCATCCTGGCAACAATGAATTCTGATTGTTATGCTGATGATGTGACTTGAATGTCATGTAAGTGTTTCTTATTAAAAAGATAGATAGGCATATATCTTAATTTGTCTCACAGATAGCCCCAGCAACCAAGAATTACATTATCTGATAGTATCTTGAAGTTGTTACTTTGCATGTTAAAAAGCTGAAAGCAGTCCCACATTCAGCTCAACCTCCCTATGTATAAAACCATTCCATACTTAATATTTGGAAACTAGACTTTTCCTTCTTACACTATGGTTTCTAGAAAATATGCTTTTTACAGGAATACATCTGTAGATTCTTCAAAGATTTAAAACAAAACAAAACAAAACCAATACAACAAAAACACACTTAAAAAAAAAAGAAGGTGACAGTACAAAGTATTCTGCCTTATTGCTACAGGAGACATTAGCATCTCCACCACGTAATCAAGGTCTTTGCTACTTAGCCAGAATTTCTGCAGGAAAATGTTGGAAGCATATTGTCTTCCCATCTGAGGCAGAAAAGCAATTTGTGTTGTTCTTGACCTACTGCCCCTTATAAAAGCATCCTACAGAGTTCTAAAAGAGTACTCCATCCCTGCAACAGTGTATTTTGTCAGAAATAAAAAGGCTAAATACTTTTTACTAAATATATTAGTTCTTTTTTCCCCCCTCCTGAGTCACTGAATATTTTACTGCCTTCTAACATAACTATCAAAATAATAAACAAGGACTGATTAAACCTCTTAAATTTGCTGTTTCTGTGTTCATGTCTCTAATGTCTCATGTCTACAACTTATTTCAAATGTAATTTATTTCAAGGTAAAGGAAGAAAGTGTTATTTAACAGAAAATCTTCATTTCTGTAAAGAACCACATTAATTTTGTTTTGTTGCCTACTGACTCTGTGTTATGCAAAGTTTTACACTGAAATATGTGATTGAAATTTCATTGGAATTAGGTTTGTAATTTCATGCCACAGCAGCTAATCTTAATGTAACGAATTATAGATTTAACCCAGCATTCTATTTCACAGAGAGCAATGAAATTCTACACTTCTGTGACTATTGCCTTGCACAGAAGAGAAATATGCATCAACATTAAAATGTAGACTACCAGTTCCTTATCTAACTTCAGAACTTTCTGATGCCATTATAAAACCAACTTTTTTTTTTTTTTTTTTTTTTTTTTTTTTTTTTTTTTTTTTTTTTCAGGCTAATGATAATTAACATTGTTTCCTTCCTTCAGTTTAAGTTCTGAATCTTTAAAAACAGGGCAAGGTGGAGTTGACATGATTTTTAGAGAAGAAAGCAATTGAAAAGCAGTAGATAAACAAAAGCTCTAAGAAACATCCAAAATGATCACGTGTCCACAAGGGATACTGGTTGGTTTTCAAGGAATAAGTTTTATGCCAGTGTTGTGGATGCTTCTGAGACAAACTGAAACCTTCTTTCAGAAAAGTAGATTCCAGAAACACCTGTCCAGAGACCAATTAAAAAGCAGAGTTTACAACTTACTGCTTGAGGTGGCCTGGTGTCTTAGAGCTGGGATGGGCTAGTGAATCTACCTGTATCCTGCTACACTGAATACTCAAAGCCTATAAATATTTAGTTGCTCAACACCATCTTAATAATTTCCTGACTCAAATATTTTGTCACTCCTTATGCTTTAATCCATGGGGTTTTATTTCACAAAATAGACAACTTTGAATCTATGCTACTAGATTTAGAGTAACAACAGAACTTTCAGTTAAAACTGGGCCACAGAGCAAACCATTCCTTTTCTGGCAATTTCTCTTTCCCAACAGAGAACTGTTCAGTCTCTGAATCAAACCTCTGAAACCTTCACACTCAACCATTTTGAAGAAAGGTCAAATGTGCCATTGTTTCTACTTGAAGGTGAATTTTCATGAACTCACAAGACATGGATGAAATCTTGAAGAAGGAAGAAAAAGAAAAAAGATATATATAAAAGAGTAATATAATAGAATCACATATTCTAATGATTTGGTTGGGTTTTTGTCTTAAACATGATGAATTTTTATCATTAGTTATCTGAAATGTTTGATTTAAAACCCATAGAACTTCCTTTGATTTCTGTTTGCATCTCACAATCTTTATTTTTATTATGCAGATAAATGGTTTCATCACTTTTTTTTATTAAAGAAGCATTACCCCAGCTGTAGGAAACTAGATAAACCCAATGTAAGAAGAATGAACTATGGAAACTACATAGCATGCTGAAAATATCAGTAAAGAAATCAACAACAGCAAAACCAAGTATTTTTTGCACAGTATTGGAGAAGAATATAAATCCTTTGTAAGAACTTTTGACACTAGAGAAATTAATTAAGAGGACAAGTTACTGAGAAAGTGCCTACAATACAAGACTGGAGAAAAGAAGCAATAAAATAACAAAGAAAAAGAGTTTGCCAAGGACAGAAAGTATTTTATTAAATTTAAGAATACCAGGAAAGGAGGATTATTCAAAGCCTATAAGCAATCCTTTCTTTATAAATACAACTGTCTAGGCCTCTGCTTTATAATTTCATTTCTTACCTCTTTTCTATTTATAGTAGCGAAAAGCTTCGATGAAAATCAGAAACTAAAGCTTAGTCAAAGTTCTATTTGCATTGAAAGCTTGAGCCCTCAAGAATGGCATTTTTGTTTGCATACCAGTTCTTTGGTGTTTAGAATTTTAGTTAATATTTGACCTCTTCATTTATGTCTCAACAAATCTGCATGAATAGAAATACTGAATGTGTCGAGAGGTGAGCAATCATAATTCAGATTTTTCAATACATTCCAATGTTAATGATGAATTAAATTCTGTGTGTTGTTTTGATACTTATTTCTTTTCACATCATCTTTTTTTTTTTCCATTATGACATGGAAACACAAGGAATGTCCACAAGATGTTTGCATTTTATGTTCAGCCTACTCGGTTACCTCTACATATTTATACAATAATCCCCAGGCACCTATACAACAAACATTCCAAAATGTGTTCTGTTTTGATAGATGTTCTTGTGACCTAGTCCTGTAAAAGCCACTTATAGACTGTCAGTATCTTTTCTGTTAGTACAATATTGCCATAAACAAGAAATCCATATCCATTATTAGCCTTTGAGGTATGATATTAAGGTATGGCACTGATACAACATAGTTCAGGGAGGTGTTTAAAATGAAATCAAATAAAAGTATCATTCTTTTTTGACATCCCAGTGGAAATTGAAGGTGAGGTGAGTTTGGGTTTTTTTAAATATAAGAAAAAATTTTGCTTTACTAGTCTATATGCTCTCTGTTGTACATAAATATTAACATGCAAAAATTAATCTAATCTAATATACTCAAGCACTTTTGCTTGTTATTGCATTATAATTTGATTTATAGTTACTAGAGTGTTGAAATGCATGCTAAAATTTATTGTAAAAAACTTTCTAAAATGAAAACAGTATATAAGCATTCATTTTGCTGCTACCAATAAGATATACTGCATTTCTGTGGGCTCAGAGTTCAAGCAGTGATCTCCACACTAGGAGTTCTTCTAAGCTATATCAGAAATTATACTATTACAGCTAGTGCTACTTAACCCTTTTGAATGGTGATTCCATTTCACATTACAACATCAACATTTAAGCTTTCAAAAACCTTTCCCATAAACACACAGGCAAGCACTACACAGTGACTTCAAAAACAAGTGCTGCTCTTACTTCTGGAAATTGCAGCTGGATTAACTTTATTGTTTTTAAGAGTAATAAGCTATTTTGTATGATAAATATTTCTCTACAGCTTCCCCAATTAAAGATCTAAAGTTAAATTTCTGACTCTATGCTTATAGTAGTACTATACAAGTAAATTTGCCAAGTGTCAAGACCAAACTAGAAAAACCACACACACAGTCTGTGGGCTTAGATGGATTTAAATTAATTTTACCAAACTGTTGCATAGTTCTCATATAAAGAATTAACTGGAGAATAAATCAGTTAGTAGTTTATATGGGAATACTTAAATTAAAATCTTTCATTTTTCACCAGCATGTGTGTTCACATTGCCTTTACTAAATGGTCTAAGCAAAAACTAATCTAAGTACAAAACACATAAAATTACTTTTCATGGTTGTTTTTCTACATTGGGTCACAGCCTTATCCTAAAAAGCTCTCTATTCTTTATGACAGCTAGTAATAATGCATTAACTTAAATTTCCCACCTTGAGTATTGTTGCTCCAGTCTTTCATGAAGGACCAGGAGACAATCTTGTGCCTGGCTTGCAGTCGTGCCCACATAGCAGGCTCAGACGGCTGATCTGAATGCCACTCACACATGCCAAGCTCAAAACTGAAAATCTGTAGTTCTAGAAGACAAACAATCACTTTACTTCTTAAGAAGTCATTATTTATGAGACTACTTCCATTAGAAACATAGGCTTATTAAATAATTTGACATTTCTGCCTCCAGTTGCTTCAGAAGCATTGTGCATCACTGAGTGCTGTCTATCATTTCAGGCTGCCATCTTTAATGATACTATTTTGAAAAATCATTCTCTAAAGATGGAGGTTTCTTTCAGGGCAATGGAGTGCTATTTAAGCTAGCCAGTCATTGCAACCCTCATGAATTCACTTCCATGGAGAGAGCTGCCAGAAAGCATAAAAAAATTACACATCATAACAAGAAATACACATTTACTTTTCTATATGATAGCTACAGAAACCAACTTCTGAGGGGTTAAACTCAACAACATCTACATAATACTTGTAATAGAATGCTTCTTTTTAGAACCAAAATGTTTCTAAATGCATCACCACATATTTTCATTAACTTTTTATGGGCAAATCATGCCTGACTTATCTACTGGCCTTCTACAATGGAGTGACTGCAGCAGTGAAAAAGGGAAGAGATATAGATGTCATCTACCTGGACTTCTATAAGGCTTTTGATATGGCCTCCCTCAACACCCTTACCTCCAGCTTGGAGAGATATGTTTGATGATTGGACTGTGAGACTGATAAGAAATTGGCTGGATGGCCATGTCCAAAGAGTGCAATGTCCATTTAGCAACCAGTAATGAGCAGTATCCTTCAAAGATCCATATGCTAGAAGGAAGGAATGTCATCTAGAGGGACCAGAACAGGCTTGAGGAGTGGGTCCGTGTGAACCTCATGAAGTTCAACATCTTACACTTGAGTCAGGGCAATCACCACTATCAGTACAGACAGGGGTATTGATTTATTTGAAACAGCCCTGCAGAGAAGGATTTGGGGATACCTGTGAGAGAAAAATTGGACATGAGCTGGCAGTGTGAACTTGCAGCTCAGAAATCCAATCACATCCTGGGCTGCATAAAAAGAAATGTGGGCAACAGGTTAAGGGCTCTGTTAGTCTGGGTCCAGAGAAGGGTCACAGAAGTCTTAAGAGGGCAGGAACACCTCTCTTATGAAGAAGGCCCAAGAGGGTTGGAATTATTAATCCTGGAGAAGGCACTGGGGACACCTTATTAATAATAATAATGTAATAAGGTTGTAATATTATTAAATATATAACAGGGGCTTTTTAGAATGACAGAGACTATTTGCCACGGTCTGTAGTTACAGGACAAGAGGCAATGGTTTTAAATTGAAAGGCAGTAGGTTTAGATTGCACATCAGAAAGAAATTGTTTACAATGATGACGGTGAGACACTGCAACAGGTTGCCCAGAGAAGTTGTGAATATTCCATCATTAGGAGTAGTCAAGGTTCAGTTAGACAGAGCTTTGAGTACCTTACGTCCTAGTGCAAGATATCCCTGCCTATGCCAATGGTGTTGGACCAAACCATTCTGTGATTCCATGAAGTCTGAGATGCCAGATTGTAGGTGCGAAATTTTGTATAATTAACAATAGCTACAGAAAGTAATTAGTTTAAGCAGTATTGCACTATGATAATGGAAGTTCCATTTCTTATTATTATTGCAGTCTTTTAAATATGAGAGGGGAAACAAGGAGGTTCCTAACTGTAGGGGGGAAACAATTTTATGTTGGTACATGTAGACACTCCTGCCTACTACATCTCAGAGTTACTGTGTCATTGCACATTACTAAAATCCCAATGAAATATCCTGTCCAGCTGATGCTCCAGATCTCTTATTTCTTCCTTCTTGTACTGTTTCATGAACACGTGCACTTTTTTAAAACCAGGCATACTAAGTGAGAAGACCTTGTAGATTTTTTTTTTCCCCTGTGGAAACTGTAGAGTCCTAGAATGGTCTAAAAAAGAATCGGTTTTGGTTTGTTTGGGGGTGGGGTTTTTTTTGTTTTTGGGGGGATTTTTT